>JAQQZT010000006.1:5208657-5245986 GCA_030068275.1 Clarias platycephalus
AAAAAAAAAAAAAAAAAAAAAAAAATATATATATATATATATATATATATATATATATATATAGTATCATTTACAAATTGGATCAAGTTGAACATTGAACATGAACATATACTGTCATGTGTAAAGTTAATGACCCTCTTTTTTAAATCTATGTTTTTCTTTTTCTTTTTTATATGAGTACTAAATACCACCTTATGCTCTTACACAATTTAGAGTGTAATTTTCAGCCAGGCACTGACTCTACAGGCCTCAATGAGCATGTTAAATGTTAAAATGTCCATGACAGCATGGAAGACTGAAGAACTACAGGATGCTTGGGTTGACAAAAGTTGGCTTGGAAGGGTGGCCAATCTTATTCTCTAGTCCTTGTGTCTAAAATGAACATGGATGCAAAACTGAGATTAGCAAAACTGGATCTAACCACCAACCACAAAAAGACTTCTGGGACAATGTCCTATGGATGAGACCAAATGGTGTTTGGCCTTAAGTGCAGACAAGTGCATTTGTAAAACCCATCAAGCACCATGATGAAACTGGGTCTCATAAAGACCATCTCAGGAAAGCAAGACCAAAATTTACCTATGCTGCAGAAGAGAAGTTAATTTGAAAATACCAGGCTCAGAAATCATCAATTAACAGCACCTCAGAGCCTTTATGAAGCTTTACAGAGCATTACAATGGAGAAAGAAATAAAAAGCAGGAAAGACCATGGAATTAGACGATGTGTCCAACGTTTGACTGTCAGTGAGCATTTACAGCCATTCACATATCACCCCATTTTGTGGATTCATAAATAATAAAACAAATAACTGACATGCAGAATGAAATGTTCAGTATAGTTTGAAAAAGCCTTTAGATAAATAAAAGCCATTTAATCTAACTTTTTCTAAAAGATATTTTAGAATGTAGGGGAAATATTGAACAAAAACTTTTTCCTTAAAGCACTTTACATAAAACAAAGTTTCCTTTTTGTTTGATTGCAATTTTTTTGTACAACTATCATGTTAACTTCCCACGAGCATGTTTAATTTTCCAGAAGTTAATGTGGTTTATACTATGATTTAGCAGTTTCTGAAGAACTCTCTTCAGTGTCAATCTTGCCCATGTATTGCCTCAAAACCACAGCACTCTTTGCGTAGTACCAATAAGTGAAATTTAACAAGAGGTGCACTGTATGCCAGTTCATTGCATTTCAAGACACAAGCATATTTACTATACTCGTACAGGGGGGGGATCCCATTTTTTTAAGTGAATATTTTAATTTAAGGCATTCACTTATTTTATAAGAAATGTATATACTGTATTCCTCATTCATATTATTTTCAAGATTTTCACAGCCCATCTGCATAATGAATATTCATGTAGTAATGTGTAACAATATGAATACTTTTCCTTTATAAGCTCGGGTGATTTTCTCGACGTAAGCACTGATGACGATAATACACTACGTCAGGAGAAGCATACTAACTTACTACGCAGCATGTGAAAGCAGTCAGACACATATTTATACTTACTAAGTAAGTCATACTATTTAGTAGAGCAGTGTGCGAGCTTCAGGTGTGTAAGAGATTCACACCAGAGCTTGGAGGAAATTCCTACTGAAGAATTCTGCTGAAACAGAAACAGAAAGCGCAGGAGCTCAGGCAGCGAGTGTGAAACACCACCGGTATGATGATTAGCAGTTGGTGATGATTGTTAGCAGTTTTTTAATGACGTTCAAACCGGAAAGTGAAGCACGTGCATACTGTAGGTAAAAGAAGATGACTGCAGTAAACAAACCTAAAATTACGTTTTTTAAAAACTTATTGTATTACAGTACATTAATTGCATTTACACCTGACTGGAGCATATACTTTTTTTTTTATTTTTATTTTTTTACCTGTACTTGTATTTCAAAAAATATTTTTGATAGCTGACACAATTTATTTTAACTGGGCATTTAAATATTTCATGTTATTTCATGTCTCAGTGAAAACTTATTTACCCCACGTATTCCTATGATTTAATTCCTAAAAGACTAAACATTTAGTTAGGCTAAACCCAAATTGCCCATAGTGTGTGTGTGTGTGTGTGTCTGTGTGTCTGTGTGTGTGTGAGCCCTGCGATGGATTGCCATCCTGTCCAGGGTGTAACCCACCTCAAAGTCTCCTGGGATAGGCTCCAGACCCCTGCGACACAGTATAAGCGTTGGATTATTAATAATAATAATAATAATAATAATAATATATTATTTTACACCTATATGAAACACACATAGAAACATTGCATTGTAAGCACTGTAACTGTGTCATCTTTGTTTAAATATACTGTAAATAAATGTATAAAACAGTGAGACAGTGTTAAATATATTCATATAGGCTAAAGTTAACAAATGAACTACATATAGGGTAACTTGTTTTTATAGTTTTTGAAGCATTGATTGTGAGTGCATACAGATCACTGCTCCTTGGTTAACCATTAGTGATTGTTTTTCTCATATTTTCTGTGGATTTCCTTCTGATTTCCTCATTTTCACCCACTGTCCAGTATTGCCTATACTTCAAATTTCCCCTAATAGTGAATGAGGTTGCAAATGTACTGACTGTGTGCATGGTTCCTCTGAGTGGCCTGGTGTCAACCAAAGGTGTATCTTGTTTTCATGGGACAGGCTCTGGATCCATTATGGAATACGGGAAAGTGTGACCCCTGTTACATGCCAATCATGGCATGGATGTTGGTATCAGATGGGCTTGTTTGAGGATTTCAGAATCGCCTTAGCTTTCGCTGTTCTTCAGCTGTGCAGTATTGGTGAGTTTGTGTTATTGTCACTGCCAATTATTGAGCGAAAACTAAAGACATATCTGGTCTCTTAACAGTTATTTTCAAACAAATTTTTTGTATTAAATGAAGATAACTCATAAAACATGTGCCAAAATTAAACTTTTTGGAAGATGTGCGTCCCGTTACATCTGGTGTAAAACTAACACAGGTGGTGCAGCCCCAGAACCTGGACGACTTGCTATAATTGATGGATCCATGAATTCTCCACTCTACCAGCAAATCCTGAAGGAGAATCTTTGGCCATCAGTTTGTGACCTCATGCTCAAGCGCACTTGGGCTATGCAGCAGGACAATGATCCAAAACACACCAGCAAGTCCACTGGTGAATGTCTCAAAAAAAAATTTTTATTAGACTTTAATCCAATTGAGAACCTCAAAAAGACCTTCTCATACTTGAAATCTCATGCTGAAATTTAATTCTCATGACTGAATTAAAACAATTATGCAAAGAAGAGTGAGCCAAAATTCCTATACAGCGATGTGAAAGACCCATTGCCAGTTATTGCGAATGCTTTATTGAAGTTGTTGCCTAGGGTGGGTCAGGCAGGTTTGGACAGGTTTTTCCCACATTAATTTTTCCCCTTAAAATGAAATAATCATTTAAAAATTGCATTTTGTCTTTACACAAGTTATCTTTGTGTAATATTAACATTTGTTTGATTATCTCAATCATTTAAGTGTGACAAATATTAAAAGAAAGAAAAAACAGGAAATAATATAAAAATACTTTTTCACAGCACTATATCTAATGATGGAAACTTCAAAGCACTTTTGCAAATCACTCTGGATAAGAGCGTAAGCCAAATGCCTAAATGTAAATCAATATCCTGAGAAGCCTAGTTTGCAAAAAGTGCTTATCAGAGTTACTATACCCTTCCAGTCAGTTCATACCAGTCTGGTGAATGTCCTCTGATCTCTCTTATCAACAGTTGGATGTTTTTGACACTATTCTGTTTGAACACTACAGACTGTTGTGTGTCAAAATCCCAGGAGCTCAGCAGTTTCTGCAATACTTATACCAGCCCATTTGGTAAAAACAACCATGTCATGGTTAAAGTCACATTTATCATACGTTTTCCCCCCATTCACATACATTGATATTAGATATGGTGTCATGGTGGCGTAGTGGTTAGCACTGTTGCCTTGCACCTTCAGGGCTCAGGTTTGATTCCTGCCTTGGGGATGTGTGTGCATGGAGTTCACATGTTCTCCTGGTGCTTGCCAGTTTTTTCCCCACAGTCCAAAGACATGTAGATTACTCTAATTGTGTTCCCAAACTCCTCACTGACACAATGTTGTTAAATACAATGGTAATCTCCACTGGCTTCCACGGATGGATAATAGACAGATTGATCCTGAAGGAATTTTCAGATATCCCGCAGCAATAGAGACACTAACACAAAGACAGGTTTTTAGATGTGACTGCACACCATATATATTACAGATAACCAGTAGACACAGGGTAATGTGAGAACTGACAAGAAGTTACTAGTGTAATGCTAAGAACAAAATATATAAAGTATACTGTATATAAGAAGCATGTAAATAAAGCATAAGTTAAAAAAATGTGATATGAGCAAGGTGGCATGGTGGCTTAGTGGTTAGTATCTTTAGGATCCAGGTTTGATTCCTGCCTCAGAGTCTGTGTGCATGAAGTTTGCATGTTCTCCCCGTGCTTGGTGGGTTTCCTCCCGGTACTCGGGTTTCCTCCCAAAGACATGCAGGTTATGCTAATTGCCATTCCAAAATAGCCAGTAGTGTGTGAATGAGTGTGTCTCTGTGTGCCATGAGATGGATTGGCACCCTGTCCCCGCCTTGTGCCCTAAATCTCCTGGGATAGGCTCCAGGACCCTACTGTATATACAGCATAAAGCGGTGAGTGAGTGATTAAGTGAGATGAGCGTTCCCTGGAGCTCTTGAGTTTTTTATTTTATTTTTAGGGGAAAAAATTGCATTGCATTTGATTTCCTTGCTGTGACGTGACATGATTTGCTGGATGTATAACTGCATAAATTCCCCAAGTGGACATTGAGTATACTGTATGCTATAATCTTATACAGTCTGTGGGAAGTGAAGGCTGGTCTGAGACTGCGCAGTATGAACGCTCGTCAACAGGAAGCGCGTGATCGTTCCCATGATGCCTCGGTGCAGGCTCAGCTGAGCGGCAGGCTGCTCGCGCGCTCTCCTCTAGTGTCCTGTTCCCTAATGAACACTTAACAGCGTTTAAAGGAAATGAAACCCGCTCACAACATGGTAAGTGCTGAATTTAATTCCAGAACACGTCGGTTTAGTGTGTTTAGTCCATCAGAATGTTTTAAGTGTAGCAGGCTAACGTTAGGAGACCAGGTTACACCTTCATGTAGCTACAAACAAACGTAACCGCTGGTGTTTAGCTTCAGTATAGCCTGTAACTGCAGAGTTTTTTTGTTTTTGTTTTTCTTTTTAAGCTAGTCATAATTTTTGTCATCTAAATTATGTCTCTAAGGTTAACCTGGAAGTAATTTTTAATTATTATCTAACACACAACG
The DNA here is from genome assembly GCA_030068275.1 of Clarias platycephalus. Lineage (NCBI taxonomy): Eukaryota > Metazoa > Chordata > Actinopteri > Siluriformes > Clariidae > Clarias > Clarias platycephalus. The sequence goes on from JAQQZT010000006.1 coordinate 5,214,006, forward strand.
ATAGGTTGTTACAGTTCTTGGTGCAGCTGAAATGTCAACAGGTTTGATAGGTTGCTTTTAAAATCTTACAAATAGTATTTTTGTTTTCTCTATTTGTTTTAATCATTTTATGAATGCTAGCTAATAATCCTCAATCTGTCCTCTCTCTCTCTCTCTCTCTCTCTCTATTTTCATATTCTCACATCTATCAGTCAGAGCCGAAGTAAGGCGCCCAGAATCACTTCTCACAACTTTAACGCTCGGATTGAACTAAGGCTAATAATCATGTATAATCAAGTGTCATTATATCTTCTCCTTCCGTTGCAATCATATTCTGCAAATTCCTTCTTCTGTGTCGTTATTGGTTACTAATTTATATCTGCCTGACATAGTGAACTGTTAGCCAATCACAGAGCAGGAGGCGGGACATGCCCAACCAATCAGAACCCAGGAAATATGTAACGCTGTTGGAGAAAAATACATGGTTGCGAAACATTGAGCCATACAGTTACCACTGGCTGTATTGAGTTGCTGCTTGTTTGTTTTCTTGTTTGCAATAACCTAAGCTTAAATTTACATGTCTTTTTTTATAATGTCTTGCATGTGATCAGAGACAGCATTAACTTTGCTCCCCCCCCCCCCACTGCTTTTAGTGTCTCGGGCTGCATTAGGAAGAACTCAAAAGAAGACATGATCGCAACACAGCTCGCTGACTCTGTTCTAGAGGCCAAAAATGTCAAACAGGTTAGTACTCTTAGAAAAACTTAAACCCTGTGGAGCACCTTGTTTATCCTGAGTCCTGCTGAAGCATTCAACCAGCACATCTTTGTAGTGCTAAGGCTTAATCTCCAGCTCTTTTGGATCACGCAGAGAGACGGTGTTTAGATTTTTTTTTTGTTAGACCCTTGTTACTGACCTACTGTTGCAAGTGTTTCCGAAGGTCAAAGGTTTGCCTCGGTATGACTGCAGATAATAATCCCAGTCGTCTGGGGATAGCTTTTTTTTTTATTTTTTTTTTAAAGGTCTTATTTATTTCATACTCCAGTTGATGTAAAAACAGATTTACTAAAGTGACTAAATTAGGACCAGCTATGTAAGATTACTTGCATACAAAAGTCAGAACAAAATACCCAAAGTGAATTATTAGTATGACTATAAAGAAGTTTTGTTTTGAACTGGATGCTGAGTATATACAAATTTTTATGTTCGGTTAACATACTGTTTCCGTGACTAACTTTTCATGTTTTTTTCCATTCAACCAGCCATGATGTCACTTTTCTACTCAGACCAGACAGGGTAAATGTAGTGAACATCTATTTACTTATTTATTTACTTAATCATTTATTTATAAGCTCTTAAAATGCTTTAATTTCTTAGTGAACTAAATCATTTATGTAAAAGCATGCTGTGAAAGAGGATCTTTTGAGCGGCATCACCAAACAATGGCAAACAAAGTCACCCAACAATGGCAATCCTTTATTCCTCCACCATTGAGTGGATTGGGTATTGTATTTTTTGTTTTGTTTTTTTCCCCGCATGTCTGATCTTCCTTGTTCTGTAAAACAGGACCTGACCAAAGATTTTTAGGAGTTATTGCAGAACCACCAATTGCAGATTGACCAGTTTCAGTATTTTTCCTCTGACATTGTCCATGGAGTGTTTTCTATCAACATGCTTTCACATGTTTTTTTTTTTTTTTTTTTTTTTTTTTTTAAAGTAACCTTGCTTAGTGATTCTTACACTTGGCTCATGTTCCCATGTTCCTTTGTGTAGTCAGTCAGCTGACATCAGGTGACGTGTCAGTGTGGGTCACATTCACGTGTGGCCTTGACTGATTATCACTTCCACCCTGATTTTTGCTGGGGGGAAAAAACAGTTAAAGGCAGGATGGATGTGTGAGCATCAGTTTAAAAAAAAAAAAAAATTCTCCTTACCACATGTTTGGATAGCAGTGCAAGCAAAATAACAAAGCTGATGTGAGCATATTACTTTTTTCCCCCAACTGAGCAGTGTTTTGGCTTTATTACACAGGCATGAAAAGCCTTGGAAAAGTATGCGGTTTTTAGACATTTGTTTCCAATCCAGGAAAAGCATGTAATTTTCAAAAGACTACCAAGTCAGTTTTTCTTCCCTTGTTCGCAGCATTAGTACAGCTTTTTAATGCATCACATTTCAACATTAAAATATATATATTGAAAATCTGGAAAAATACAGAGTGATTCTTTTCGTGATAAATTCTTTTCATGATTTTTTATTGTGTTACAGTGCAGTAAATCAATGACTATCCCATACTAGGGGTGTAACGACAAGCACGAGTCATTGTTCAGTACATTCTTTAATTTAGAAGTCAACGTTTGGTACGTTTTCTATAGTGTAGTTTAAAAAAATTAAGACATTAAGTTTTTTTTCAGTGATTATAAACTGAAACACATAGAAACATGTATACAGTGGCAAACTGGCTGTAACTTCCTGAACACAGAACTTGCACCAAGTTGTAGAGAAATTTATTACAAATAATGCAAACAGTGGTTCTTTTACATAAGACACAGGTGCAGGTTTTCATTCCAACCAAGCAGAAGTCGCACACGATTCCGCCTGTTTAATTAGTTGTTCTTGGCTTTCAGTACACTCTCAAGTGTTGCTTCTGCGTGGTTGGAATGAAAACCTGCGCATACACACACACACACACACACACACACACACACCAGCCCTTTCTTGAGACCTCTGACGTATGGGGTATTTAAATTATTTTTAACATTGCACTATTTGCTCTAAATGTGACCTGTTCTTTTTTTGAGTAAACAGGGAATCTTTAGTGACAAATGCCTGAGTTTCCTGCGCACAGCTTCAGGCACACAGAAAGAAAAGCCTTTTACATTTAAATGAGTTACACTATGTATATGTGTGTAGATTTAGATGAATCAATATACAGACATTTATTTGTTTAGTATAAAACACTGCCTATACAGTTTTCTGTTGGAGATTTTCTTTTTATATAAAACACTCATCCAAGATAGCTGCCTCGCTTGATGTTAACAACATGAGCATGTTCAATTTCCCACTTTGTCAGTCGAACGTGCCGGGGTCAGGAATGACATAATTTTGACCGGGAATTCACCACTTGGTGCAGCAATCTGTTTTAAATAAACTTGTTAAATCAGACTTTTTAAACCTGTACAAATTTCACATGTCTAAATTGATATTTGACACTTTTGCTAGGATATCATTCCTTGTTCAAGTGCTGCCTGTTTACCTTGACGTTTTTTTTTTTTATTATTATTAAATCGACGCATGCCCTGTTTGTGAGCAGTACGTAGTATAGGAGGTTAAAAAAAATTTATTTCATATTTAAAAGGTTTAAACTTTTTAAAAAGTGTTCATTAATATTTGAAATTTATACATACATGCATACATACATACACATATACATTCTGTTATATACATACACTGCCTGGTCTAACCAATGTCTCACAGTCTAGCATTGCATTCAGTCACCTTTAGCATTTATTTCAGCTCACACTGTGGTGGCCAGTTCATGTGTGAAAATGATTCCTCATGCACCCAAAACACTCTTTCACAGTTCGAGTCCTAGAATATGCTTGTGCCATCAGGGGAAAAACATACATTGATATGTTAAGTGATAATCTGGTATATTCAGTACGTTCAGGTCGTCGGCTTACTTTTTAAAATTTATTTTATTGCCACCATAACGTTGATAAGACCTGACCAAGATCATAACACTTCCTCCACATGCTTGTACAGCGGGCACTATGTATGATGGGTGTATCGCTTCATGCACTTCCCTTCTTACCCTGACACACCCATCGCTCTAGAATCGGGTCAGTCTGGACTCATTAGACAATGTGACTTTTTCCATTGCTCCAAAGTCCAATCTTTATGCTCTCTAGCAAATCGGAGTCTTTTGCTTTCCCTCTCATTTTCTTAAGCTATATCTCCTTTCTTATAAAAACAACACATTAGCCTCAACAATAATGAAATTGTGATATTTCTCCTTTACCTGTCCAATTATTCTGCAGTGGATCAAGGAGAAGATCGCCCAGACACTGAAGGCGCTGCAGAAGCGCTATGTGACCACCGATGCACCGGTGACCAGTGAGGACTCTGAGGCCAACCTGCTCTGCTGTGCCCTGGAAGCCGTTTTCATACATGGCCTCCGGAGTAAACACATCCGCACAGACGGCGCAGGAGCGCGCAACCGCAAGGGAAACTCACTTCCTCAGCCCATCTTCTGGAACCTGCTTAAAACCATCACTCACAGGCATGTCATAAGTTACCTGGTCTCAATTCACCTAGTCAATGCTTTTGAGCTGCTTTAAAGATTAATCACCAAGTCAACATAATGCTTTTGATATTGAGAGGCTTTTCTGGTCAGAATGGGTAGTAAAAAAAAAAAAAAATTTTAAAGTTTCCAGCCTCACAAGATCATGAGGTAAGTTTATGACGAGGATTGTGACAAGCTGTAAGATTAGTTGAGTCATATGATAAATGTCTTCAGCACCGGTCAAGTGATTTCTGTTTTGAATATTTAGACCAAAGGGACAGTTTTTGGATGCACCTAGACACATTTAATGGCTTCTTGTTATCTCAGTCGAATACTGATAGACCGCTGAATCCAATCAGTTCTTGGTTCTGTCATGAAAGGAAGTGCTTATCTGGTCAAGTTCAAATAGAACAAGTTTTCGTCTTTCTTGTGTGTGTGAATAATAAGTGCTGTGTCATTTGGTTTGGTCAAAGCTAGTCATATGACATATTTCACTTAGCCTTATTTATTGCCTGTTAAACTCTGGGTTTTAATTTCACACACTGTCACTTTTGGTTCTGTTAATGCAAGCCCTTAACGTTTAATACAGTAGGTGTGAAGGTTTTGTTTAAAAAGTAGCATTGTGCACAGACCTATTTTTAATCTAAAGATGTATGTAAGGTAAACCAAGCGTTTCCTCTCTGAGATTACTTTAAAGTATATATAAAAATTAATCAACGGTGGTGTTGTGTTTTGAGCCTTATTTGAAACTATACTTTTGTCGAGTATTTAAGGAGACAAATGCATTTCCTGTGCTTCTTATTTTTGGAATTAATTGGTTGAGCTAATACGACAGTTTCTCTGTTTGCTCAGAAAAATATTTACATTTATGAACGAACGGTTAAGCCTTCGCACATTCTTGGTCTCATTAGCTAACCATGTGGGTGGGATGACTGGATGTACTGTAGGTATTCACTTTTATCTTTTACTGTGTGGGGGAAAAAATCGAGCCGCTTTCATCACTTAACATGTGAACTGCAAGTAAAACTCAAAAGCAACTAAAAGAAGGAAAGAAATTAAATGAAATTACAGAGAGGAACAAGGCAAAAACAATGCTACACTTTATTTAGCCAAGTCAGGTGTCAGGTCAGTGGTATCAGTCATGTGAGTGGCAAAACCCAGACATGCGATAACATTTCTCTTGAATGAAGGTTAAAAAGGAAATTGATTGACATTAAAAAAAAAAAAATAAAAAAAAAAGACTCTTCGCTGCAGTAAACATTTGAATAGTGTAAAGTTTTAAAGAAGTTTGTACATCTGTGAAGGACTCACTGCCCACTGCAGTCGAGAGCGGAATGCCTGGTCTGAGAAAATCGTTAGATAACTTGCCGCCAACTTGCAGAAGAGACTAGAGCTGCAAAATGAATTAAAAATAAATAAATAAATCACAATCTTGATTCATACGTTCATGTGTTCTCATTTCTGAATTGCGGTGATTCACTTGCATGTGTCTACCTGCGTTTTGATTTACTTGAAAACAATCTCGATGCCATCAGTCACATTCATTAGTCAGACTAGCACAGTGTAAAGCATTCATTTACACTTGTCAGAATAAGTTAAATGTCTCGCCCACGCGCACACGTTAAAAACAAAAATCCGAACAGAGACCGGCATGTACAGTTCTAATTGGGATATAACTTACTGTATTAGTTAATTAAACCTGACACATTGATTCTAGCTGTTACACAGAATCTGAAAACAGATTGTAAAGCTACAGAGAAGAAGACTTGAAGTATGTTAAGATTGAGCAATAAACTTTTGACAACAATAAATTAAATTCTGTAAACTATGTATTTAATTTAAAATGACTTAACAAACTCTGGCATTTATCTTATGCTGATAAAAATAATAATGATAAACTAAAACGTCATGATGAAGTATTAAACAGCATTTCCTGTTTTTCTTTTCTTTTTCTTTTTTTTTTGCATATGTTTCACACTTAAATGATGCAGCACGATGCCAGTTATTGCAAACGTTTGATTGCAAGTGTTGCCACCAAGGGTGGCGCAACCAGTTATTAGGGTTAGGGGACAATTATCTTTATAACATAGTCCTAGAACGGGTTGGACAGCTTTTTTTTTTTTTTTTTTTCCTTCCTCTATTAATAATAAATTAAATAATTAAAAAACTGCATTTTGTACTTGGGTTATCTTTGTTCAATATTAAAATTTGTTTCCTAATCTCAATCATTTAAGTGTGACAAATATGCAAAAAAAAAAAAACAAGAAGGAGCTAATACTTTTTTCACGGCACTAGAGTGCCCAAAAAGTACAGGTGTTAGTTTTACTTGTTATTGTCAACATTCTATTTGTTTAACAGTTGTTAAGTTATTCACTTTAAGGCTTCAAAAGAAAAAGTTTTTTTCAAGAATTGTTGAGCCCTAGAAGAGACGGATCTGTCTATATGAACTGTACACACAATCATTGCAGGAACTTGGCTGGGCGTTATTCCCACACACCCATACAATCCTGACCTTGCTCTATATTTTGGGTCATTCAAGGAGTTCCTGGGAGGCCAGCGTTTGAGACGTGAAGCGGGCAGTCTAGTCATGACTCCGGTGTACTGAGAGAACTTTCTGCCTTAATCGTGTCCAAGACCACATGTTTATTCTGTGTGTGTCTTACTGTATCTGTCGGAGAGTCTCTATTTGGTAAACTTTATCTTACATAGTAAACCCCCCCCCCCCCCTTCCTCCTCCTCTCCTCTTTCTGGTCTCAGTCACCATTAGCCACGATTATTTTCAAAGATAAAGTGCAGGTTGATTTTGTTTTACTTTACATTTTGCCTTAATTATTTTTATATGAATATTTTTGGGATTGTGAAATGAATAATCTGAGTTTTCATTATTTCTCATGGGGGAAATTCTTTTTGATATATGAGTGATTTGATATACAAGCACGCTTCCGGAGCTAATTATGCTCACAGTCCAAGGTTAAACTATTGTTTTTTCAATTGAAAGATTTGACAGTAAGACCCAAAGTAAAACATGCATTGTATACATAAATTCATTCACTGCATCACTAGCGTGCAGGTGTGGAACATCACGCTCAGTTTCTTGCACTGATCTGATCACCTTTTTGTATGAACCGGCAAAATGATTGTAGACTCCTGTTTTATTGTACCGTCAGCCTTTTATTGTAATTTTAGCCATATACAGTTTAGTACACAGTGAAATGAAACAGCATTCCTCCAGAACCAACGTGCTACATACATGCAACATAAATTAACAGAAAATAATTAGCTAACTAGGTCACTTAAATTAGCTGACTATCTAAGACAAACCAAATTTACATCACCAATAAAAAATGACAACATAAAGTGCGTGTACAAGTGTGTAAACAGGAGCAGCAGCACGAGAACATGAGGCAAGGCGATTTACTGTAAGAGTGGGTTGAGCTTGTGCAAGAATAGGAGATTTCATCCAGCATTTAACCACAAAGTCATCTCGACACTGGGTTAAATATGTTAATGATGGTGTACCTCTAATGTACCTTTTACAATTTATGATTAAAGACATAAATGAAATGTTGAAAGCCATATTCAGTGAAAACTAAGCTGATGTAAAGACCATGGCTTGTTTCTATTTAACAGTGAAGTAAGATGACTGTGGAACATGATGATTATACACAGCTTTTGTTCAGGCCATGTGAATATTTTTCTCTCATTGGCAAATAGCTGTGCTAGTGTATTTTTATTCATTATGAATCTGGGTGCCATAACGGATATGTTTTAAAAGATTTTTGCCTTGTCTAGCATTGTTTGAGCAGTACACAATGTTGAATAAATAAACCGTATCGCTGCTGACTTGCTTCACTGCCAGACGTCTAAAATGGTTTAGTTGAAATAACCTTAAAACTTTCTTTTCCTTCAGAGATGTGATTCTGGAGATAGAGGGCCTGAGCTTCATCAACTCCGACGTAGGCCGTTGCAGGGCATGGGTGCGCTTGGCACTGAATGATGGACTATTGGAGTGCTACCTGTTTTCATTATTTCGTGAAAGCACCAACCTGGGAGCACACTACCAGCCCGGTGCATTGCTCCTCGACACTGAGGAGCGTGAGGTGCTGCTCAGCCTTCTGCAGGGCCTGGCTTCGCTCGCCTTCCAGCTCTCCTACAAATCCGCAGTGCTGAACGAGTGGACCACTACACCCCTGGCACTCGCCGGTCTCTGTCCGCCACTGTCTACTGACGATGACCCGCAGCCTCCTTCGTCACGCCGAGAATCCTGGGATACGGCATCACAGTCGTCTGGATCTGGAGGTTCAGGAAGAGGTCAGGAGGACAGGACGCCATCAGACCTTAGCCTGGACACCGTTGGGTCTAGCCATCTTTCTTCCAGCTTTGGTTCGGAGAGAGAGAGCTGGAACTGCCACGCGGAGAATAAGAGCACGCATGAAGAGTGAGTAAAAACAGCATGAGTCATAAGGGGGTTTTAGGAATAACTTAATCTTGGAATTATATTAAATACGGTATTTATGCCTAGTGTTTGTTTTTGTTTTGTTTTTTTCCAAGAAAAATATTAAATTAAGAGATTAGCTTTGCAAATATTTGTTGCTTTCCAAGTAGTTGATTCTGATCTGACCTCAAATGACTCTGAAAGCTGCTTGAATATATATCGAGCAACACTTCGGTCTGTTTTCTAAAGCATCTTTTTATTTTTGTTTCACAACGAGCAGCTCCTCTAGTCAGGATATAAAAGACCTAGATCTTCTTAGCCCTGCTTCAGACAGCGTGATCGAGTCCTCCACTCACAGCAGCAGTGACGAAGACTCCTCTAACAAACAGGATATACTCCAAATGCTCGAACCTCCTACAGATTCATCTGACCCCAGTTGTTACTCGGTTGTTTTGGAGGAAGCACCATTAGGAGAGGAATTCACAGAGCTCGCAAATGGACTTGTAAATATGAAGCAAAAAGATGCTGAGACTTTCATAGTAGAAGATCAGAAGCAAGATGAAGGCTCTCCTGACGTTCCCTGTGATACCTCCACTCCTATGTTAACCTGTCAGGATCTGATTTCTGAATCATTGCCTCCCAACACTCTCGCTCCGTCGATTTCCAGTGAAGCTGAGCTGATAAACAACTTGGAACCTGATTCCGTCCAGCATACTGCTCTAAGCAGTAAAATATCTACAGGCTCTGTCTGTTCTCACCATGTAAGTTTATTATCTAATCCACGAAACATTCACGTTCTATACACCATAAAATAGCGAAAATAAAATAAAAGTTTGTGTAAATTTTTTTTTATTAGAGTGGAACTTAATGAGACCGTGTGACTCGTATTTTCTCAGAAGTCCAGGTCCTGGATCTCGGATGAGGACATTTATAAGCCAGATACGTATGCAAGTGGTGGTTCTGAAGAGCTTGAAGATGTCGAATCCACTCAGATTAATGGCACGCCATCTCCCGTTACTGAACCCGAATCCATGGCGTCTCCACCTAGTGTCGTTCGTCGTAGACAGATCGGTAAGCGAACGATCCCATTTCATTTTAAATGTTGCTTTTCTACCTACTATGCAAATATTTTTACAACCAACTCTCTGGAAAGTAGTCGAATCCTAGTGACGATGTTTTAGAAGCTTTGTTTCTCTTGGTGTGCGATCCATCCATGTTGATTACATCACAGCTCCAGTTCTTTCTTAACTATTGTTCTAACAGTGGATTTCCGCATGATTCATCCTCAGCAGACCTTTTTTGAATTATTATTTTTATTTTATTTGTGTACATTCTAATTTTCATCACAAGAGGAAGAGGTTGACCAATAGAAAGGGTTTTTTGGGTCTAATTAAGGTAGCTGATGGCTGATATGGTGCAGATTTTTTTTTTTCTTCCACCGATATGTTTGGCAGGTTTTCTTAATTTCATAAAATACAACCATTTAATAATAACAAGTGATGCATAAAATTGCTCAACTGTAGCCCTTAAAGCTTAGAACGTTTTAGCCATCATTTGTTTTGCTGTTTTTTCTAATACAGATATATCTGGCTGAGGAATTGTGCTGTATAAAGTGACATCCTTTTATTTTTTTCCAGCAATAAAACAGGCACTGAATTTTAGTTAATTTTAACCAACTACCCAAACCTAACCGAGCAAACAATTAGAAAATGGGTCACACAGGCAAAGAAAGAGCACAGATACACATGAGCATGTGTTTTTCTGGTTTGTTTGCAGTTGTTTCTATGACCAAAACAGTCAATAGTATGCTAATTTTGAGAGTTATACATTTTTGCGACGCCATCTACATATTCTGGTTATTCTTTATAAAAGTAATGATAACCTTTTTTTGTTCGACTCGACATATCTGAACACCCAAATAGACAGATTGAAATCTGATAAACACCCTTTTTTTTCTTTTCTTTTTTATCTGGGGGTTATTAATTAAAAGTGGAAATGTTAAATAAGCATTTATTTAAGGCTGTACTTTTTAGGTGATTTATTCTGTAATTCCATTCTCCAATTCACATTACAGTCTAGTACTATGCTGCATTTGCCTGGTCTGACAGATAACTAACAGGTCCATTTTCAAACATTAAGTGAAGAAGAACACAATAAAACCCAAAATGAAAACAATCGATTGGTTCCCTTTTTTTTATCAAAATAAAAATTAGCATAAACCACACAAGTAGTTATAGTTACTGAAAAACAATTATAGCAACTGAAAAACAAGTGCATTTAGCAATTGCTAGCAGCTATCATTAGCTAGTGTTTGGCACATTTATGATAGGTTAGCATAGTACAAATCACTAACATTACAAATCTCATAGACTTGCTTATACAACAGCACGTTGTTAAAAGGAGAGAATTTGGCCCCTTTTTGACATTAAAATTACGCCCCAATGACACAGGAAGTGGATGACCACTGAATAGTTCCCAAACTCTCAGGTGAACTTAAGACCTTTTACACTGAGTCTTTTAATATCATAGAATATATATATTCTATGATATTAGAATGTTTTATATTCTTTTAGAATAAATCTTTTCAATTATTGTGTGAAATCAAACTAATGCTTAAAATTCTGTACCTGTCTAAATTTCATATAAAAATTCAAACCACTTCCCGAAGTATAGCTGACATTGTGGAACAAAATGTCACACCGAGCTACACGAGTAGGAGCTGCTTACACGAATGAGAATGCAAATGCTTTGTGACTTCTGCTGTGTGACATCGATCATGTGTCCGAGTAGGGAAGTGGCTGAGGCTCAGGCTTACACACACTTCTAAAATTGCCTGCACAAATTTTAGCCAGCTAAAAGGAATGTGTGAGACTGAGACTGTGTGTCCTTTTTCTTTGCTGGTGTTGGAAACAAAACATGATGCATTATACAACATTTGGGGAACTGAAAAACATAACTAGCATGGTTTGATATTATATTTATATGCTGTATGCATATTTCGTGCTGACAAATTTCTCTTTTCGCCCTTCCTCTTAAAAATGTCCTGGCATTATCATTGATTTAATAGTTTTATTTTGTGTAATATTATGGAAAGTTGTGCTTACATTCCAGTTTTTACTAAGATAAATGCATCATAAATGCAAAGGCGTGTAAAAGGGAGGAAGATTAAATGGAAAATCAATATCCAAGTATTACCTCTCAATTAGTATGTGTGCTATACCTTTAAGCGCAGTTTCGTATGATACTATACACAAACTGAATGACCGCTGTACCCTTTGTCCGTTTCCCCCTGATTTGTAAATCACATTCCCACTTTTCTTTTTATCTCTAAGGCTTGTCAAACCCCTTTCGAGGTCTTCTGAAGCTCGGCCAGCTGGAACGGCGCGGACCTGTGGGTCTGTGGCGTGCCTGCCACTGCGAGTTGTCACCATTTGAGCTGCGCCTATATTCTGATGACGAGGAGCGCAACATCTGTGAAAACCGCTCTCTGTTGCGCTGTGAGGATGTGCACCTCGGCTCGGATGGCCGCTTCCATCTCGAATTCGCCGGAAAGAAGCTCCAGCTGCGAGCGCCAAGCAAGCCTGAGGCCGAGGACTGGGTAGAGCGCATTTTAGAAGCTGTGAGCAATGTGCGGCACGACCCGCGTGAAGAATGGGATGACCTCTCGCCTTCCATAATGCCTGTCTCCAGACCCCTTGAGGCATCTAATCTGCCCGAGACAGACTGGAACAGGCCCTGTGAGGCAGAACCCGATGCCATAAAGGAGGCGGTGGTGCTCCTCAGCCGGGAGGAGCAAAGTTGGTGTTCGATGGTGCTCTCTCTCTCCCTGGAGGCGCTTCAAGGCTTTTCCATGGACAACGGGTGTAAAACACAGCTTTTCTCTCATGACATCGACGCAGTGAGGGATGTGGTGCCTGCAGCAGCGCTTGGTAGCCCTGCGTTTTTTAAGGTACTCTTTGCATTGTAACCATACTATCAAGGCTATGTTTGAAGTTGTATGACGTTTTTGCAATATTTAATTTATTTTTTTTTTTTTTTAAGGTGCTGACAGCAAAGGAGACGCTGACCGTGCGGGCCGAGTGTGACGAGGAGGCTCGTACCTGGAGGAGTCTCATTCGATGGGCGCTGGATTCTTACCTGGAGGAGGAGAATGAGGCAGGAGGTGAAATGACATCACTGAGTGGCAACATCCAAAGACTTGTTCACCACAGGTTGAAGGGGGATGCAGTGCTGCTGCCTTATCTGACATCTGTCCCTAAAGAAAAAGGGCTGAACGCACAGAGTTTCAAATGTGCAGGTATTTTTTTATTTTTATTTTATTTTTTATTTTTTTTATCAGGCAGGGTCTGTATGAAAGACTGTGATTTATCCATTTATTTGTTATTTTTCCACATCATTATGCTTAGGCATTCACTAATAATTATAACTAGTGTTATTTTAGTTTGGGAATGCATTATGAAGACATGCTCAACCACTGCTAGTCAGCAGCTTAACGTTAAGGATATCTCGGCATCGCATGCACACAGGTTCACCAAAACGTGGGACTGAATTGTAGCATTTCAAGCTATTAAAGTAATAAAATATTTCCTTAATATTTTCTTTTTCTCTCGATGACCACTTGGGTCTCCGCCGGGTAAATGAAGCTTAAAATGTACTTTCTTTCAGGGTATAAGAGTGTTTAGACTGTGAAGGCCTCATGGCACAAAATACAGTACAGGGCCGTGCCAAAATATTTATTCCCCTAGAACTTTAACTAAAATCCATTTCCAATCCATTTAACCCTAACCCTTCAGAAGTCTGCTAATTAGTCCTCCAGCGTGTTAGGGTCAATAGTATCAGAGTATGAATACAAATGCATGCCACACTTTTTCAATTTTTTTTACAAATAAAAATCTGAAATCATTTTTCTTTCCACTTCACAATTATGTATCATTTTGTGTTGGTCCATCACATAAATTCCCAATGAAATAAATTTACATTTGTGACAAAATGTGGAGAAATTCAAGGGGTATGAATACTTTTGCAGGGCACTGTTTAACATGTTTCATACTGCTTTTTGTGGTGCTGAAAATGTCATGAATATGACAACGTATTTCCAGATTATTTGTTTTCATATAGATTTTTTTGGGTTTAAATGACGCACTTGATTCCGCATAGCAAATTTGAACAAGGCATAACAAATGATCAGGACTCCGGCTTGATGTGCGATATTTCAATATAAACAGCATCATTTCTCATGTCTCCAAAGACTCTCAGCACTTTCTCTCTAGGTTTCTTTTCCAAATGTTCGATTAGTGCATCTTAAAAAAAAAAACTAAGAGATAAAGTGAAAGTTGATTATTATTTTTTTTTTTTATCTCTTAGTTTTTTTGCTGAAATTAGAAATTTTTCTTTATTCAGCCCAGTAGTGTTAAATGTGAATGCTGTCTGAAGGATCTCAATCAGTTCATACTGAATTTTAGTATGTGACGACGCCTAAGGAAAAATTACTTGTTTGCATGATTGCAGATGAATAAGATTTACACTGGCATGTTTGCAACGACTGAGACTTAATGGACTGATGTGGTGATATATATTTGCATGTCTATGTGTAGGCTGTTCCAGGCAGATTGGAGTATCTTTGGGACGAGCGAGGCTGTGCGAGTTCTCGGGTCAGTACTATTGCGAGTCCTGTCACCAAGGTGACACCAGCATCATCCCCTCTCGAATGGTTCACAACTGGGATCTTACTGCACGTGAGGTGAGAAATGTTAATATACTCCAGTTACGCTCGTATCATTTCTCATGTCTCCAAAGACTCTCAGTCCTCCAGGAGCAGCAGTCAACATCTTGTTGATCCAGCCGACGTGACTCGGCTTCCAAACATTAGTACTCACTATATACTTCCTTGTTTCGCTATTTCTGTGTTTTTGCTCATCATGTCTGTGTGTATGTATATGTATACGTGTAGGTCTCCAGGCAAGCATTAAAGCTGCTGACTGACATTGAGCACGAGCCGTTGATGAATCTTGACCATTTGAACTCCGACCTGTTTGATCACACTGAAATCATGGCAACAGTGCAACGCTTAAGGAAGCAACTCCGCCTACTCGGGGATTATCTCCTAATTTGTCGGAGTGGAATCCGGAAGAAAGTCGAGGCTAGGTACGCGTGCGTGCGTCTGTGTGTGTACTAAATGTTCAGTATTTCAAAATGCAAACAAATACAGTTATGAATTGTGAACAGATTCATGAAAAACTACACTCATGTGTTGTGTTCTTTAGGTGTGTAATTAGGATAAAAATTTGACGTAGCTCTTCTCATTGCAGGTTGCAACAGAGAACCTACTTATTGGAATCAAGTGATCTATATAGTGTACTGGATCTCAGGCAGGTATGGTTTCTTTTGTTATTATAAGTTATGTTTTTTTTTTGTTTGTTTGTTTGTTTTTTTGAAAGATCCAGTCTTCAAGGCTTCATCGGTTGATAAACAGAGACCATTCAGAAGGAACATCATTTAAATCGCCAATAGCCTTATGAACAGCTTACAATCATGATTATGCTGTATGGCAAGGAAGTGAACAATCAAGACCTAAACCAGTCTAGTGTCAAAGCAAAAACAGCTAATGTTTGTTATGCACACAGAGCTTGTTGGCCAAAAGATAAACTTGTTTCAAGCAGTAGGAATGTACTTCTGTTTTTTGCTGCATTTCAGTCTCTCTCTCATACTCCTTCCACACAGATAGCGGACAGCCAGTACGAGTCCTTCCTGCAGTCTCTCATCCAGTTCGCGTGCAATCATGTGCATCATTGTGACCTATGCACTCAGCGAGGCTTCATCTGCCAGATCTGCAACGCAGACGACATCATTTTTCCTTTTCAGTTTGACACCACCTCCAGGTATGCAGTCTCGTCACACGGTTGCTCAGAGAGAAGCCTCACCTTCCCCTTTCATCCAATACGAAAGTTTCACTTTGAACCACAAACTATGTAACTGGTCATGGGATTCTAAAAGCTTTGTCATGTCGGGTGATTTTCATTGTTATTCCTCAGTGTAATGTGCATGCATGGGAAGACGATGTTTATTCAGTACTTGGTACAATATAGGCTGATGGTTATAGGGTATGGATGGAACAAGAGCCGACTATACAGCACCTGTCACCACCCAATACGATGTCATGCTACTTGGGTGCCGATTCGATTGGTATTGCGATTATATAGGTTTTACAATTTTATTCATTTCCCTCAGCATATAAAAACAATACAAAATAACTCCAAATCCAAGAGTTTAATATTTACCTTAAAATTAAATGAAGTGAAAAAAACTCAGTTTTACTAAGCAGTACATACAGAATAGAATACTTTGTCATATTACACTTTATATACTTAACATAAATTCCGTGAGAAACAGAAAAAAAAAGTTACATATATTGCACTTTATGCATATTGTAGAAAAAAAATTCTCCCAAATAATTTAACTGAGCATTCAATTCTTTAATATAATTCATTTAATGCTTTAGGGTAAAAACTGTTCTTCAGTTTTTGTTCATTTGTTGCACTTGAATCTGTATCCATTATCGTACAATTTTGTGATTTTATTCTTTCTTGCTTTCCCTTAGGTGTAAGGTGTGTAAAACAGTTTTCCACTCCTCTTGTAAAGCTCAGAGTGTTACTTGTCCTCGCTGTGAACGACTACAGAGATATAAGGAGAGAGACTTTCTTAAATAAATCGTACATCTGTTTCCCCATACCATCATCTCCAGCGTAGCTCACACGGTGGCACCGGATGTTTCTCACGACCACCACTAGTGGGACACAGTCACTGCAGAGCTCAACCAGTTCATGAAATCTAATGTTAATATATTTATTTACAATGCCATAAGTGCACTTAATTTGTATATGTGTATGTATAGAGTGAACATACACACCATGCTTGTCAGACAAACAGTATGAGAGTACTAAACATACACACCTATTGTCAGACAAACAGTATGAGAGTACTAAACTTGCACTAACTGAGAAACCAGTAACATCTCTGTGGTCTTCATGATCATTAGAACCATCAGTATGAGATAGACGCTTTTATTTTTCGATTTTTGTCTTCATCTCAGTAACCTAGAGACGTACATGCTTCTTCGAGAATCATACTCTACATCTCTTGTGAAAAACGCACTTTCGGGGTTTTATTGTTGGCGCTTATGCTGCTTCTTCTTTTTTTTTCCCCCCTAATTAACACAGGAAACCATGTTTTGCCAAGGATCACATGACCCCTGTTTTTATTTGGCTACACTTTTACTTTTATGTGTTTGAAAAGCATGGTTTTATAATAGGAATATATATATCTTAGTGACGATGTTCCTATTGGAAATGAAGGTCTGTTCACGTATGACAGCAACTTTGTAGCTTTCTACTTTTATCTACTTTAATTTATACAAAGAAGGTTCCCAAAATTCATATTTTAATGTTTGTTTTTCTGTTCTTATTGCTTAATTTTATTCATGTTGATTGTACTTTTTTTTTAACTTGTTCTGCCAAAAACCTTATGTAATTATTATATAAATGTTAACACTTTCAAATAAGTCCTTGTTTTTGCAAGTATGTTTTTATTTCTACTGGGAAAAAATTTAAAGGTGATTACTTAATGCAGTGTTTAATGTTTCACCCTCATGTAGAACTAGCCGAGTCTGAACCTTGAATAGGTCTAATCGATTTGTTGAGTGCAACAGAGGTTTAAAAGTCATTAGTTCCATGTAGCACACTGCATTGGAAGTATAGAGCTATTCTAGACTGCATCTGTTTTTGCTTGTCCTGCACGTCAACTTGATTACTGTTTACATGAATGTTATTTGCACAAGCTAATGATCAGTTGCCTGTTTAATGATCATTGTGTTTTCCTGTTGGTTTATGGTCACATGTTTGCCATTGCATCACAACCATGTCTCGGCTTTTTGAGTTAAAGATAAAGTTGGCCTTTTTTTTTTTTTTTTTTTTTCTTCCTCCCCCCTCTTCTCCTCTCAAACATGTGACTGACTTGTCTGTTAGTGTAATTAGCATTGTTATTTGGCTCACATAAATGTCTTAAACTTTACAGAACACTCTGGACACTTCTAGAAATAAATTTTACATTTATCTTTACAAAAGTTTTCAGCATAATTATCCAGGTAATTATTCCTTGCCTTCAGGAAGCAGTATTCGAGGCAATGCATCTTGCACAGTCTCTGTAGCAGAATGGACGACTGCTACACATTACACATATAGCACTTTCCTTCTGGCTTCTGATTTCTCAGCTATTCTACTGGTGCTTTTTCATACCCATTGCCTTATTTCATCATGATTGATTAATGTATATAATAGTGAAGTGATTTATTTTCTTCTTAGTACAGTACTTTTTTTGTTTGTTTCCTTCTATTTAACATTAAATGCTTTGACTTGGATTCTGCCTTTTTTGCTTTGGATTAAAAGGATCAAGGTTTTTTTATTTGGTTTCTGACACTGCATGACATCTACAAAAATGGATAAAGGTTCATGGCAAAGCTAAAAAACATTAGTCAAAGCCATACTAAACCTGTAAAAGTGTGTTATTAAACTGAGCATGCAGGAAAAACACTCATGAAGGTGTGGCTTTAAGCTTTGCAATTGTTAAGACTGAATTGAATGCTAGGATTGGTTTTAAAGAAAGGTTGATTTCGCATTTACATATTTTTTTCAGCTTATTAAAAAAAAAATTCGAATAGTTCCATTCAAGATAAACCATGCAGAAGACCTTCAGGGAGATCGACTGATCATATTCGTCCTCGGGGCCATTTCAAAGCAGCGGTATATGCAAAAATAAACCAGGACTGTCGAACGTTTGTGGCCAAAAGTATTGGGACAGAAGTGTTTTGATGTTCGGCGAGATTAAAATTTATTTTATAAAATGAAATTGCTATACAACAATCAATATTTAGTATTATATTATTCAGAACTTGCTGGATCTGACTGTGTGTAGAGTTAAAAAGACGTCCGCAGTACACCGGTGTCACTCACTCAGTCCCTGCCTGCATGATTGCTTCCTGCAGCTTATGTACAGAAGGCGGTTTCTTTTCTGCTGCCGCCTTCTTCACTGTAGTTCAACAGGTTTCTATTGGGTTTAGGTCTGGACATGACCGAGGCCGTGGCTTCCGAAGCTGGATACCATTGTAACAGACAGGTTTTTACAAGTTTTTTTCAGTTAATCAGCACAACTCTTTAGCCAGACAGACTAGAACTAATCAGTGACATCACCTGCTTTGTGCGCAAAGAGAACTACAGTATAATACATGGTGTAGGTCATCTTAATGCTTTTGGCCACAACTGTACACTATTACATCATTTACTGTATGTACCATGTGTTTATTCATATTTTGTCTGAATTTGTGCACGGAGGCATATTGTGCAAGTTTTAGAAATTATGTATTAAGTTTTGTAACTGCTGGATCTGTTGGCGAACCAGTAAAGTTGAAATTTCTCACTCATCCTTATTTCATAGCGCTTGTAGTCCTGTACAGGGTCACTGGGGCTTGGAGACGTTCCTAGGAAATCTGGGGCATGAGGTGAGCTACACCCTGGATGGGGTGCCTTTCGATTGTAGGACACACGAGCACACACTCCCTCATTAAGACACTAAAGGTAAATTGTAATTACCAATCAACCTCTCTACATGTCTTTGGACTGTTGGAGGAAACATGAGTACCTGGTTACTTGTAAAGTAGAAAACAGTATGAAGAAGAGAGTCTTGGGCTTTTTTTTTTTTTTTTGTCTGTACAGTAGATTAACTCAGCCTGTTAATGATTAAACAGAGTGACATGCTTCATAGATTTGGTCCCCTTTAAGACTGATGTATTTCACTGACACATCTGTTACTCATAATTAGTAGAGATTAAGGAAGTTTAAATAAAATACAGCTGTGGGTTTAATCTTTACGTGTCTTTGAGAAACTAAAAGAAGATTTTGAAAGAAATTAGAAATTGCGGGTTACAACTAATATCAGTACAAGTATTGTCATCTCTTTAACAACCATAATCAATAAAAGTGTAAAATTTTTATTATGTTGAGTACACGTGCATTCAGGAGTCATTATTTTTGTTCCTCCTGTTCTTCCAATACCTCTGTCTCGACTTGTTCTTTCAGTACATAATGACAGATTGTTCTCTCTCTCTCTCTCTCTCTTTTTCTTATCATAAATCAAAGGTTTCTTTTCTATTACCGTTCATATCCGAATATGTCATCCTTTCTATATTAACAATTCATTCACAGGGGCTTGTGCAGCTGTGATTAATACGTTCAGAGGGAAACAATTATTTTAACCCTACATGATGTAGCAAGTAGCTTCTCATTTCTTAAACATCCATTTTGGAAGCTGTAGCTCATGTTCTTGAAAAAAGATGCTACTGTGCTTCAGAAGAGTCAAATTATTGAAGCAAAGAAAACAACTAATGGGTTTGCTAAAATGACTGAAATTAGGTTGAGAACTGTCCAACAGGATAGTGCTGAACTTCTCAAAAGAATAGAGGTGGGGATAAAAAACAACGTCTGTGATCTGAGAGCATTTATACTCTTGGTGCATTGTAAATGAAATTCAACAGTATAAATCAGAGCTATGTTTAGTAGTGAAACTAAGAGCATTTTCACAAGCAATGCAATGGAAATCACAGGATTGGGACTAAACAGCTGTATGGCCATAAGAGAACAACTTAATAATGAGACTAATCAAGGAAAAAAGTTTCAGTTTGCTGGGGAGCATAAAGTTTTGGAACACCTTTGGAACACTGGCCGTATTGATCGTATTCCACAGTGCGTCAGGGTAAGAAGGAAGGCACATGAAGCGATGCACCCATCATGCATACTGCACACTGTATAAGCCTCTGGAGGCAGAGTTATGATCTGAGATTGCTTCAGCTGGTCAGGTCCAGAGTCAGCAATGTTATGTGGCAATAAAATGAAGTCAGCTGACAACCTGAAAATACTGAATGACCAGATTATCACATCTATGGATTTCTTCTTGATCATACAGTCGTATTCCAGAATGACAATGATTTGCATCTCTCTTTATCAATACAAGACTCTCTTGACTAAAGATTTCTACAATAAATGTTTTGATGTATCAGGTTGCCGAAACAATACCACAGCAAATGCATGCTGTATTCCAAGTGTTGTCTGCAGTTTTGTTTTTGTTTTTTTGTGGACAAGGCAGTATAATCTTAACCTAACCCTATGAGCAGATTAAAAACATAACAATAATAAAGAAAAGATTATAATCATTGATATGGAGAATGTTAATGTTAGGAGTTTTTTTTTTTCATTAACATTTATGGAATATGCACCATCACTTTGGCAAAAGTCAATAAGTTTTCAGCCAGAGGAGAGTACTTTATTAATCCCAAAGGGAAATTGCAATCTTCCAGTTAGAAAGCTGGAGTCAGAGCACAGGGTCAGCCAGGATACACTGCCCATGAACCAGATAAGAGCCTTGGCCTCAAGGGCTCAATCAGAAACCCAGTAACCCACAGCCTTAACAGTTTGAGCCACCACCATGAACCATGAAGCAAATTAAACAAAAATGCTGCTTGTCCTGGTGCATAAAAAACAGAAAGTTCAAACACCTCTGTCCTGTAGATTTAAGTGTCAAAGATGTTTTACAAATGTAATAAGTTAAATGTGACTATGAACAGTTAGAATTTATGATTTGTAATTCACTAAGCAGTTAATAAATGTAAACATTGTCAAGCCATGTGGGTTATTATTGTTGTTGTTGTTGTTGTTGTTGTTGTTGTTGTTGATGATGATGATGATGATGATGATGATGTTGTTGTCAATAACAACAACAACAACAACAACAACAACAATAATAATAATATAGTTGCAAGCCCAAGCACCCTATGCCATTGCCTCCCGGGTGCACCACTTGTGGCATAGGGTGCTGTGTGTTATTTGAGTGTGTTAAGACCTACAAAAAGCCATAGCCGCCCGGTTGCACCGCACAATTTGCACACGTCACACACTATACAGGACTGATGTCAGTTTGGGCTCTAAATATGTGCGTTTGTGTGTGTGTGTGTGTGTGTGCGTGCGTGCATGCGTGTGTGTATGTGAGTGTGTGTGTGTGTGTGTGTGTGTGTGTGTGTGTGTGTGTGTGAGTATTACCATTTGTGACATGTATGCACGTACAATAACCACAGATGCTGAAAAAAAAGCATCACACTATGATGTTACTCAATGTGATGTCACTGAACATGATGTCACTGAAGGTGTCACTGAATACAATGTCACTCAATATAAGGCAACACAGAAACTTATTAACCACTTTTCAGCGTAAGTATAAGGCATCGTAACAGCTGACCCGTTTGAGATATCAAAAATCCCTCTACGATTTTGCCTCCTCAATGTCTTTAGATCACATCGACCCGGTTTGGTGGCGATTGTCCATTAAAATCCATTGGGACACAAAATAACTGACTTCCTGTTGAGTTGAGCCCAGGATATGCAGTACGAAAGTTGTTTAGCTCAATGAGTACCGAGTTTTGTATGCAGGTCTGTATGAGCCATGCAGCAAAATCTCTTGTGAGACTCTCAAGTATCCTAATGGCAGCAGATTCCAACCTGTCTGTCAATTTCCATGGGTTTTTGAGCATGTTAAGACCCCCAAAACAGGCGAAAAGGGTGGGAAAAAATAATCCTTAGGAACCCAAGATGGTCCTATGCACCCTATAGTGCTTGGGCCCTAAATAATAATAATAATAACCAACCCTCTCTACAGGGAGTATTAGCACCTGTTCGCAGTGCCTAAACTACCACTAACTGGTTTGCTGACCATGATATTACTGTGTTTGACGGGCCAGCCAACTCACCAGACCAGAACCCCATAGAGAATCTTAGGCATGTTGTGAAGAGGAAGATGAGACACAGCCAACCATACAGATGAGCTGAAGGTTGTTATCAAGGCAACCTGGTCTTCAATAACAACTCAACAGCACCATAGAAAGATCGTCTCCATGCCGTGCCACATTTATGCACAAATTTGTGCTGACCAAGTGCTGTGTGCATGAATAATGATAATTCTTTTCAGATTCATATATTGTAAATCTTTTTTCCTTCTAACTGAGCTTAGGAAATGTTCTAGTATTTTGAGATCCTGGAGTTTTCTTTAATAGTTAAATACTTTAATTATTCATTTGTTGTCTATACTGCTTTATTTGGTAAACAGGGTCAGGGGGCCTGGAAACCTATCCCAGGAGACTTAGGGCACGAGGCAGGGTACACCCTGGATGGGGTGCCAATCCATTTCAGCGCACACACATACACTCAATTGCTCTTACCCATTTGGAGGCCAGTGGTGATTAGCATTGTATTTATTCCCATTTTACAACCATGGTAGAACATCCGGTCAACATTCACACACTACGAACAATTTTGGAACACCAGTTAGCCTATCCTGCATGCATTTGGACTGTGGGAGGAAACCGGAATACTCAGAGGAACCCCACCAAGCATGGGGAAAACATGTAAACTCCGTGCACACAGACACACGAGAGGGGACACGCCCTCTGGATGTGTAAGGCCACAGTGCTGCCCACTACACCACTGTGCTACCTGGAATATTTCACTTTGTGTCATATTAATGTGTCTGGATTAATCTAGATATAGATACCAAGAGAAATTCCACAGATGTGCAAAGTCACTTGGCGATAAACCCTAGGAGTGCATAGTGTGTGTAATTGCAAAGACAATGACAATGTTCTTTCTCATGGAACAAGTTGTGATATGTAGTTTGCTATATGACGTCATCTGACCTCTAGGGCATTTTGGAGCATGCCTTAGCTACTTTTCCCAGAAAAGGGGTGTCAAAACCGGTTCGGAAACCACATGTTTGCTTGGTAAATTTAAAAATACGCAAAAAACACAACCTCATAAGGGAGACTTTGAACACACAAGTTAGAACTATGTAGAGTCTATCCTACAGTATGTCAGTGATGCCTTGTATGGTTGTCATTTTAAGAAATAGGTCACACCTCCGATATCCTCTACCCATCTGGTCGGGTTTTTTGGTTCACAGTTTTCACTCTTTCTCTAACATGGTATTTCTGAT
This sequence comes from Clarias platycephalus, assembly GCA_030068275.1. Lineage (NCBI taxonomy): Eukaryota > Metazoa > Chordata > Actinopteri > Siluriformes > Clariidae > Clarias > Clarias platycephalus. Next base: position 5,237,783 of record JAQQZT010000006.1, read on the forward strand.
TTTGTGGTTGTGGGTTAAAGTGCGTCAAGGGCTCGACGCCTGGCAGGCATCCGTGCATTCACATTCAACACGCCCTCTATGCACGCGCGCGCACGCACGCACGCACTCACATAGGCGCAAAGACGCACCCGGGTGCATACAGTGCGCGCGCGCATTGTGCTGCACTCAGCTGTTTCATTCTGTCCTTTTATTCAAATGTAAAATTTCAGAGATTTAAAGAAAGACATGCCACGTGCCAGTGTGTCTTATTTGCATAAAGAAACTTGCAGTCTGCTCTCCATTGGTAAGTCTTTATTATCTAACACAATCTCACTCCAACCCCTTCATGTTGTGTGCTCTGTGTGTGTGTGTGTGTGCATGCAGTGGAAGTGCAATGAATAATAGAGCTGGTTGCTTTAAAAGGTGTTATTGTCTAACTTATCATAAAACAACATCAAGTTGTAAAAATGCTTGTCACATCAGATAATAATGCAGGGATCACACATGTTAGTGTTCACTTTAATACAATGATATTTAATGCTTCAAATAAATTATTAAATGATTTTCATCATAAACAGCAATTTACTTTTATAGGTGTCTTAAATATCTTATTATATGATGGGTTTATTTTGTTTGTTTTGACATTTTTTGGCATATCTGACTTACCACATGTGGAACCACCGTCTTGTGACGTCATCATGCAGACAGACAGTGTTTAAATTAGTAAGGTGTGTTAGTAAGAACAGATTACATGTCTGGGGACAATTTAATACACTGGGTTGCTTTATTTGGTTTCTTCTGCTTATGTGCAGCATAGTACTGAACTGGCTTCTTAATATTTGAATCAAAACACACCTTTTGTCAACTAGGCTATTTGTTTTATTAAAATAAAATAAAATAAATTTAAAAAAAAATTTTCACCATAATCTTTTAATAACTGTACGATTCATCTTCTAAAGAAATGCTAATATTGTTATATAAGTATTTCAAGACACCACTACTACCACATTTAGGTGTTATGTTTTTATATGGAAATGAAATTCATTCTGGTTTTGCAGGCACAACAATTAGTATCAGAGTTCAATAATGTAGGCGCTTGTTACAGTCCTTATACAGGAACCTGAGGTTGCCGAACATCATGCAGACTGTTGTTACATGCAGACAGCTGAATGCTTTCCGGTTTTGTGGGTTGTGACTTCATTTCCCCTCTATCAAGTATTTCTGTGTGCTTCTTGCACACTACTGTGTCTCACACACCTGAATAGTTCCCATAGTAGTTTGGACCAATATATATATATAAAGTCTAAATAACAAAACATGTGACTACAGTAACTGTAAAATTAGCCACATAGGATGAGTATATACTAGAATTAGGAAATGCATCTAATATGCAATAATATGAACATATATGGAGGTATGTGTGTCCAGTAGATACATGAGTCATAAGGATTTACATAAGGTGGGTGCAGTTCCTCAATTCTGAAAAAACAAAAACAATATCTATCCTGATCCTTAAACTTTAGCAGCTGTTTTTTTTCCCTCAGATATCAATTAAGCCTTGTCCAAGGGCTCAAAAATGGCTTAATGAAAATACATATTTCCTGATTAGACTCAGTTTGTGTCAGGAAACCAGCTATTCGTGTTTGCATATGTGTCTGTTCTATTGTTAAAGCTTGTGTATCACATAGCTGGCCTCACCCTTTGCTCACTGCCCTTGAAATAGAACCAGCAGAAGTAAGGTTTTTGTTCCTCTTGTCTTTCCACATTCCTCTTTTTAAAATAAAATAAAAAACATGTGGTTCTGGAAAGGTTGACTAAAATTGTAAAGAATTCACACGAGGTCCAAAACATTTGGTAAGTAATCTGTTCTCAAATGCATGATTGATTTGAAGCATGATAATTAATGCTAAACAAAGTAAGATTGCTAGTATGTGATCGTATGACTACTGTATATGGTTCATGCCAATAATTAGAAAGTAAAACTGTGTGTGTGTGTGTGTGTGTGTGTGTGTGTGTGTGTGTGTGTGTGTGTGTGTGTGTGTGTCTTCCAGCTCCAATGATTATCTACTGTGAACCCTGATCGTGTGAACACTGCAAGCTGGGAAACGATGTCACTCCCACAGGAGGTACTGGTGAACTTTCAATACGAATACACAACGCGGGACGGCAGGAATGTGTCCATCAAGCCCAACGAACGCTATGTACTGGTGGCGAGAACCAATGACCACTGGTGGCATGTGCGCAAAGATGAAGCAACCAAGCCTTTCTTTATTCCAGCTCAATACGTCACAGTGTTGCCCTCTGAAAATGAAACTTCACGATGTTCAAGTGAGCAAGAAGGGCACGACACTCCTGAGCCATATTCTGACATACTGCCCCCTGTCTATTTGGACACAAGCATTGAAGACGAAAAATCCATCAACACAGCTAATGAAGAGGATGAACAGTTTGTCTTTGGGCTTGATATTAGCCAAGATGTTTTAACCAACACTTTTCCTCTAGTTAAAGGGGAAAGTTCATATGCCGTCTCCCAATCTCATAACCCCACTACTGATTTGCAAAGAACAGTAACAGAGCCCAGTGAAAATCCTTATAACGACCTCAACGATGATATTAAAATACTCATACGTGCAGGCTGGGACCCAAAAATATGGGATTTCAAGGAACAGAATATGTATACGTCTGTAGATCCAGTAAAGGATTTGACGCTTAAGGATGCTAAAGACAATAAAGAGGACGTAGAAATGCCAATGGTCTCTCCAGTTACTCCTTCATCTACATCCGCTTCATTTTCTTCACAACAAAGTCCTGTTTCTCCCACCAACATGCCATGCGTATTCACAGACAAGGTACAGTCCATCTTTATTTATTCAGGCCTATGAATGTTAAATGAAAAGGAAGACAGACAGTACAGTACAGTATTGTATATACATCCATTATGTTCTGTTTAGGTCAGTTTGGTCTTCATTACGATTTAATTGCAATGCTAAAATAATTTGTGGAAACATTTGTCCAAGAGTGGCCCGGTGGCATATTGGTTAGTACTATGGCCTCTCACATCTCGGTCTAAGGATTCGAATTTGGGTCTGTGTGCATGTTCTCTCCATGCTTGTGTTTCCTTTGGGTACAACGGTTTCCTCCGTCAGTCCAAAGACATGCTGAGTAGACTGGTTGGGGATGTTTTTCCAAATTTCCCATAGTGTGTGAGTCTGTGTGTGTGCTTGTGTGCCCTGTGATGGATTGGCACCCTGTCCATTGTGTGCCCCAAGTACTTTTTGATAGGCTTCTTGCCTTGTCTGTTCGTGACTTGACTTCCAAGTTTTTTTGTTAATGAAGATTTTTATACAAAGTTCTTATGCATCAGTTGTTTGTTAATATTTTAAGTTGATTTGTCAAATATATTGCAATGCTGATACATTTCATTGTATGTATGGGATCTTTGCAAAATGACAATTGCTTCGTTATAGATTTATAAGGGATGGCATGGGTGAGTGGAATAAAATTAGTGCATTTGATTCTCAGTGGTGAAAAAATAGCTGTGTGTTAGTTATATGCACGGCCACTGTGAGGTGCTGAGTGCAGGGATATGGTGTCAAAGTATCAGGTAACCTCATATCATTAGGTAATTCAAGATTACATTCAAGATTCAATTATTTGTCACACGTAACTTACAGCACAGTGAAAAGATTTTTTCGCATATCCCATAAAACTCATTTTTCCACATATATAGGAAGCTAAGGTCAATTTCAGAGTCAGCCAGGATACAGCACCCCTGGAACAGATAGAGTTGCTCACGGGCTCAACAGTGGCAACTTGGCGGTGTCAGGGCTCGAACCCCAAACCTTCCAATCAGTAACCCAGAGCCTCAACCATTTGAGCCACCCCTACCCTATTGTAGCCTGATATGATATTAACAAAAGACAATGATACGTCAAAGTGTTGTATGTTCGTACAGTAGGAGCAAAATACCCATAGCAGTTAACTAAAGGTTACCTTGATTTGTCATATTAGACTTGTTGTTAGTCTTTCGGTTGCCACAGCGGAACAACAATTTGGCACAGGTTTTACGCCGGATGCCCTTACTGACGCAACCCTCCCATTTAATGTCAGCTTGGGACTGGCACCGCATCAGTGACTGGGGTTTGGAGATGGCTGGGAATCGACCCGGGCCTTCCGCATGGACATAAAGATGAATAATACAATAAGTTGATATTTATTAACGTTTTTGATAAGTATGCCTATATTAATCAGTTAATTTTTTTCCTAAAAAATTATTTGAACAGTTCCAAAACAAAAGCTCATTTACAGAAAATCTTTATTTATCCTTAGTGCCTTGGGGTTAGTTTTTTTTATTATTGTTTTTTGACATAATTGTTGCTGTGATTTATGCATTCTTACCATCAATACATTCCTGCATACCTTTATACCATTCAGTAGCTGGCAAAGTCTCCTTTGGGCAAAACATTATAGTTCACTCATTTACTACCAATGATCCAATGCCCATGTCGACAAACCTTAATGGCTGTGCCAAGTAATCTGCAAGTGAATAAGATGCATGTCTCTTGCGCTGGCTTGGGCGATCTCCTGCTATGCAGCTCCCACAAAACAGACTCTGAAACAGACTCTGTGCTTCTTATATATAAATGTAATTGTGAATGTTATAGATGTCAACATGTTAATATGTTTTTTTTACAGTATGTTACTTTAATACCACAGTGCTGCTTTTTCCTTCAACTGCAAAAAAAAATTATTCAGTGCAAATAAATTATTAATTTCATATATTATGGCTTTTTAAAAAATGAACAGGAGTCATCATAGACGTTTTTAATGAATCACGATATTTACATAATGTTTTAAACATATACTCCTGGGTTGAGTCTTCTCGGTTATTCCACTAGGGGGCGAACTAGGACAATAAACCCAGAATTACACATAAACTCAGTTATTGAAAAACAATGCTATTAATAAGGTTTTGTTTTTTTTTCAACATCTAGCTAAAATCTTTATATATTCTCCAAATTAATTTATATTTTTAAATTAAGTTCAGGGGTAAATATCTAGATATGACAATGTTAATCAATTTTGTAGGTTACATACAGAGTGAGCATAAAGTCTTTCTCTGATTTCCAAAATATGTTACAAAACTTTATGCCAGATACAAACATATGGCTGTAAATTATATTTAGATATAATAGATAGCTGCGATGGATTGGCACCCCGTCCAGGGTGTACCCCATTTTGTGCCCTAAGTCTCCTGCGATAGGCTCTAGGTCCCCTTGTATACAGGATAAAGAGGTATAGACGATGAGTGAGTGAGTATAATAGTTATATATTATATAATATATGAGTGAGTGAGTATAATAGATAATAGAATAGAGAAAATATTAACTGTATTAAAATATTAACTAAATTCATGTTTCTCTCTAGCATAGTTTTTACCGTAATATGGGATTGTCCATAAACAGGAAAGGACTTTATTCTCATCTTGTATGTTCAGTTTGTTGATGCATGAAAATGTAGTTGCACTTTTCTAATAAATGAACAAAACATATTTAAGAGAAGGTGATGGTCTTCAAAACTGATTTTTTTTCCCATGTGACATTGGTCTTGAGCAAGGCCCTTCACCTGCTCAGATGTGTACTGTATATGATATATAATTTGTTCTGCCCAATGCTGTAAGTGTAATGTGGCTTATTTTGTGGATCGTTTTACTTTTATTTTAAAATTTTATGAATCAGTCTTTAATATTTTTTTATTATAAACGATTCCTCCGTGCAGAAGACCATACAGTACGTGTTGTTATCCAGACATTTTCCTATTGTAAATAGTTGTTCGATCAATTCTGATAAATGAACATCTAAGAGACTAGAATGATTTTTCTATCCAGTTCATGCAACATTAGTCTAAGGGGGAAGCTCAGTGGTTAAGGTGTTGACCTACTGATCGGAAGGTGCAGGTTTAAACCCCACCACCAATCACCAAATTACCAACGTTGGGCCCTTGAGCAAGAACCTTAATGATACAACTGTATAATGAGAATTAAAAAGATGTATGTACTGTACAGTAAGTCGCTCTGGATAAGGGCACCTGCGTGAGTGTAATGAGGATTTCTTCACTTGAAATTATGTCTCTCATTTTTGTTATAAAATAATTTTAGAATTGTTCTGCAGCGCAAAGGAGCAGACATGTTTATATTCACTTAGGGTCATTTTCCTATTCTTTCCTAATAGTTTTAAAACTGCACATTTTTTTGCATCATATTTATTCCTTTGTTTGTTTGTTTTTTGTTAATTTTTTTAAGCATGCTTTATGATGTAGTGAGATGTAAAGTAAGTTATTAGATGAGGGAAGGGTGCATGCTTCTTGTTCCTACTTCCTGGATGGAATTGGACAGGAGCTGCATTTGTGCCGAGGCGCTGAAAGAGTTAAAGTCCCTGCGATCCTAGTAGGCAAACACTCCCTGCGGACCAGCTTCCCAAACCGACTACCTGTTTTGCACACACACACACACACACACACACACGCAGCATCAGCTTGCCCTTGACTCACCCGTCGTTCCTCGAGGATTTAATAAGAAGAAAAGTCTTTCTTTGGTGAGAAACAACAACAACAAGAGCGATAGTGAAGACCTGTTGGACCGCCGCACGGTAGGCTCTGGAACTTTCTCCGCGCTCACGCGCACTTCTGTAGAGGATGTAGCAAATCCAGGTGAATCAGGAAACACATTTAGTTTTTTTTTTAATGTGCTTCCCTTTTCCCCTTGAACCACTAGAGGTTTCATATCAGCAAATGAAGTTCTCTTTTGATGTTTGACATGAAAACCGCTCAGTGCGCAAAATACCCAATAAATTCGTGTTGGTGAAGATTAACATACTGTAATGACTCGAAACATTCATGTTTCTGTCCAACATCATCAGGGAGAAGCACTGTATGCTCTGTGCTCAGCCTTCATCCATCCATCCATCCATCCATCTATCTTTCTTTCAGTATCCACTCTCCTCCCATTGACTTCTTGATGAACAGAAACTTATTTACTTGTTAAATTTTTTAGCTTTGAAAGCAAGTATATGAATAAAGAGAAGTGAAAATGTGGGGGGAAAAGTAGCTGAGTGAAATCTCACCCCACCCTGAGCTGTAGCTCTTTGGGAAGAAGTAGAGGAGAAAAAAAGAAGAAAAAAAACCCCTAAAGGCCCCTCTGGAAGTCTGCCACTGAAGTTCTGATCTCCACGGTAACCAGAGCTCCAAGTATGGCACTATGGCACTGCTGAGGTGCCACTGACTCCGGTGGGCTAAAGTAGGCACTAGTGCAGCTCTTGTTTAGTGCATTGCCGGAACTGTGCTCGAATTATACTTGTGGTTGTTTTGCGTGTGTGTGTGTGTCAGAGGGAATCAGTTGCATCTCATCTGTATACTGCTGACATTTCTGCATGATATAATGTACACAAAACATCTGTGACTTCTTCGTGTGTGACTCTTTGAGTCACTGGGTTTCCCTTAAGCATGTGATATGAATGAAAGCACAGAAGCAAAACTTCATAGAAATATATCTATATAGCCTTATAAACATATATCTATTTATCTACCTATCTCTCACTATAAATACACACATACAAACACACACACACACACATATATATTTTTTTCCATGAAGTGTGGTTTCATTCATAACGTATATATACACAAATGTGTGTGTGTGTATATATATATATATATATATATATACATACATACATACATACACATGCACGCACACACACACATTTGTGTATCTGTGTGTATATGTATATCCACATACATACACACATTTCCATGTCAACAGCATTCATATATATACTATTTATAAATATTTTATATAATATTATTTTTTTTAAAAATTAATATTATTTATAATATATTTTTTACTATTTATAATTTTTAAAAAATCTATTAATTTGTTCTGTTGCTTAGTCTGTTCACTTTTACATTTTTAATTTTCTTTCATTTGTGTGGCTAAAGAAGTCGACACTCTGGGATTGACCTTTCTATGTACTTGTGTAACATTGAAGCTTATTTATATCCTGTGTGAGGGACATTATGCATATAGTTTATTGCTCATTTTAAATTACATCACTAGGTCTTTTTACAATTTCCATGATAAATTAAGGTGTGATTGGCTGTGTGTGTGTGTGTGTGTGTGTGTGTGTGTGTGTGTGTGTGTGTGTGTGTGTGTGTGTGTGTGTGTGTGT
>JAQQZT010000006.1:5250552-5265789 GCA_030068275.1 Clarias platycephalus
TTGTGAAGGTGATATCAAAGAAGGGGTCCTATGTTAAGATGTAACATGCCCTGTTAGGATGTTTTTGATTGAAATAGATTTTGATTTCAGTAAATATGAACTCCTAAAGCTGCAAATTCAACAAAAGCCCATTTTCAGTTCTTTACAACCTATAAAATGTTTTAACTCTGTTGTGCATAATAATTTGGAACAGTGCGTTTTCAGTTTTTTATTTTTAAAATAAATATTGCTATCATTAGGAGGTTTGTTCAATAAAATTCAAATTACACCCTAATAGTTGATGACTAGAAAATTATACTGACTGTCATTTGCATTGACTAATTATAAAAATCAGAGAAAGATATCATTTGCGTAATAATTTGGAACGCAGTGTACGTTACCTGGTCACTTTATTAAGGATGCCTGTTTGTTCCATCTGCTCATGTGGCAGTAGTGCAATGCATAAAACCATGTCTATTACAGGTCGAGAAGTGTAGATAATTGGTACTTTAGAGATGGAGGGGGAAAATCGATGTAGGTGGTAAAATGTTGCTGTTACTCTACAACCCTACAGGTGGTGCACTCTAAACTATTCACACATTTAACAAGCATCACATCATCCCATTTGAAAGGAGTGAATTATTTAAGATTGTTTGTTTATGATTGTAACAAAGTCAAAAAAAAAAAAGTTTACTATCAAGTTGGGATATTTATAAAATTGTGATATTTAGGGTATCGTGATACAGCAGAATATCTGCGTACAAATGTAATTTGCTCCGGAGGCGAGTTCTTAAGGCGATACCAATTGTCTCGTAAGAAATAATGTAAATGCAGATGATGCGTTCCAGCCACCCAAAATATTACCAATATTACAAAAACCGCGTGGAAAATCACATCTCTTAAACGCATGCCGATGGCAACGTTGGTATCGTGGGTTGACTCTTTCAAAACCGCTTTCTCTAACAGTTGCTTGGCTTCCCACTGATGCTAACAAGTTTTGAATGGCTCTCGGATTTCAGTTTGTTTGTTCGTATGCCAAAAATGCTTCGTATGCTGACACGAAATTCAGGTCTCAAGACGAAATTTGTAAGGGAGGACATTCGTATGCCGAGAGATCGCTGTATATTGTACCAGGACGTCCCTGGTGATTTCCATCCTATTAGTGACACGGCATGGTGGTTGTTGGTTATAGACAGACTGGGTTGAGTATTTTTTAAACTTCAGACCTCCTGAAATTGTCGCGCACAATTGTCTTTATATAGAATGGTCTGGGAAAAAGTCAAACATCCAGCGTGCACCAGTTCTGTAGTTGGAAACATGAGAAGTGCTAGACTTGTTTGAGTGGAGAGAAAGGCTAAAAAGCGTTTTTTTAAAAATGTTTTTCCAATCCATAATTCCGGTGAGAATGTAGCCTCAGATTCATGTTCCTGGCCATCCAGAGTGAATGCTTTAGCATAACGTGCATTCCAAGATCATCCTAACCAGGCTGCCCATTCTCCTTTGACCTCTCACATCATGTATTAATACTACACCATATACCACATTATATATTAGTACTATCGAATGATTGTGTATGTCGATGTAATGGATAATGTTCATGTTTCTAGATGTATGTAGGTTTACTCAGATAGTACTTCTTGTGCCGCTGCCATTTTAAGACGAGATGCCTCCTGAGGGCTCTGACTTCATTAAGCAGATCTCTAGAGGTTTAACTGACTGTTTTAAAAAAATGTACTCGTTACATATATCCGCATCTGGTTGAATAAATATGCCCTGCCTATGCAAACTAACTAACCACTGATTAAAAGTCATCAGTCAGCTACAAACTGACCATTAAATAAAAATAAAATAAAATGGAAAAGCTAAATCTTTGTGCTGCCAAAGGAAGCACATTTGTTTAAATGAATATGCAAGGGAGAGAGTTCAGTTGTCTGGTATCAGGGGCGATGGTGTCTATGGAAGTGAGGTCATTCTGTCAAGCTAAAGATTTGAATAACAAACTACACATCCATAAGGAAGCCTGATTTATTTATTTTTTTTTCTTTCCTTTTTTTTCCCCCTCATCCCCACCTGGCTAGTGCAGTGCAGTCTGCCTCGGGCACTGTGTCCGAATGGTAATGCATGATTTCAAAGCAAAGAATAGGTCAGAAGCATCAGAAGAAATAACAATACACAACGGCGACACCAACGTTCACACCTAGCAGGAGGAAAATGTAAAAACAGCAGTGTGTACTTTGTCTGTCCTCTTTGAGTTCGCAGCGAGAGAGAATTTAATAGCAGCGAAAGAAGCAGGCTAATACAGCTAGCTAAGGAAAGGAAGAGGGTTAGACATCATGATGAGTAGTAAAGTTTGTAACGAGGATTTGGCTGCCACGCCGTGACACTTGACTGCGTTTGGCATCGTCTGGCGGAAACGTACTGCAGTTCAAAAAAGGAAGAGAGGAAGTGTGTTTGTGTATGTGTGATGGGGCTGGTGGTGGTGGTGGTGGTGGGGGGGCGGGGGTGGGGATTAAGAAGTACACACACACACACACACACACACACACACACATACATAATGACCTTGAAAAAACAAACATGTAGAGCCACACCTACACAAACGTTTTCAGCCTCGCGGCTAATGGAAGGAGGATGTTTAGCAACCTTAGCTTTGTCCTGTAATCGATTGTTTCTTCTTTGTCCACGTAATCGTACACGAATTGGCATTTACTTATTCTATAAGACCTTTAACACAGGAAGTGTTGGCTATAGTGTGTTGTATCTTTCTTTGCCTGGCTCGGTTTTATGTGGACTGGGTCAACAAGAAGAGTTGTTAACACACAAACTTCAAACTAGAGCTATTTCCTTATTTAGACCTATTAGTTCATATATCCATATATAACGATGTATATATGACGGATATATGTATTTAGATGCATTATATACTAATGGAATCAGTGATTTCCAAGTTTGTGTGTGTTTTTATTTTTTTTTTAAGTTCATTCAGTTCAAATTTTTACCATTACTAAATAAATGCATGACGCTCAACTAAATTTAGAAAGTTACTAAATTAAAGTGTGAGAAAGTTTTACGCTTCGACTTTAAGTCTGGACGATCGTAACTGTCGCTGCCACCCATCCTTATGTATTACATCATTACATTACTACACATCGCTACATATTACTACTTGCACATATTTATTTGGTTGACTTTTTTGGTAAATATTCTTCCTTTTCTTCTTATTTACACTTGCACATTTTATACTAATTTGTATTTTCTGTGGGGTTCCATTCTTCTTTCTTTGTGTTCAAACTTTAATTTAATTTTAGCATGGATTTGTTTGATTTTATATTTATTTATCTGCTCACCGGCAGTCGTGTACCGCTTCACTGCATGGTTGTGTGATATGACGAATAAAAATAGAATTTGTACCAACGTGGTTGAAGTGAATCTGTAAAATACTTCTTTTTCTCTGTGTGTGTGTGTGTGTGTGTGTGTGTGTGTGTGTGTGTGTGTGTGTGTGTGTGTATGCAACTGAATTTGCATCTCTCTGGGCAAGCTCTGTTGAAGTTCTCTTCTGAAACGAGACACTTACTTTAGCGCAGAGAGGAAGAGAATGTCTAGTGACATTTGTCGTCCCCAGTTTGTTATTATACTAATAATAGTTTCGTAGATTCGACGTAGTCTGCCACAGTGCACCCACCTCTCTATTACAGTCTCTTCTCACACTCTGTTCTCTCTCTTTCTGTCTCACTGTGTCAGTATCTCCCCCTCCCCCACCGACACAGAGCAAGCACTTCTCTTTTTCCTCCAGTCCACAAAACACTGAACACGCAGCTTTCTGAAGATGCTCCTGTTTTCATTCGGGTATTGATTTTGCACGCTCGCTCCGGCTCACCTCGTCATAGCGCTAGCTTAACTGCCATCATGAGCCTTGACTCGTGACAGTGTGGAGCTTCCAGAACACAACCATGGTGGATTATTACTCCAAGGTTCGGCTCAACTGCCGTCCCAAAAGTGCTTTGGCCATCTCTCTGCATCCCCAGGTAGGCTTGAACTTCTGCACAACAACCTGTTTGTTTGTGAGGTAAAGTTATAAGAGCGGGGATCTGACCAGCGCTGATCAGGAAAACTTTACATCCAGGTTGCGGTTATAAAGGGTGAGCTCGGCGGAGGTGTTCGTTCAGTATTTGTATTGGGGTTTGTAAGCGCAGGAAGTTTTGAGAAAACTGCCTGCGTGTACACACGCACACACACACACACACACACACACACACACACACCTCAAGTCGATTTATGCGTCACATTGTTCACCCCTACCTCTAATTTCGCACTGGGAAGTGTGATGCAGTAATAAAGTCAGAACAGTCCTCTACCTTGTTTTCCTATACAGTGAATTCTGTTTATATCTGGTCTGAACTCTTCCTGTTAGTAACTTACTGGCAGAAAACGCCTTGGTGGAACACGTTAACGTTTGTTTTCACTTTTCACATCCTTTAAAACTCTTTCCAGACAACAAGTGCAATGAGGTTAGTATTCAAGTGAAGTCACTGCTATTCTCCTGTTTAGTGTGATTCATTCAGGTGTATATTAATATGATTAATAATGCGCATGTGAATATGTAATATCAAATATGTAATATGCAGATATCCTTTGGTTGTTCGGCACAAACATGTTCAGTCCTATTCCGTCTCCCATTCTCCCTCTCCCTCTCTCTCTCTCTCTCTCTCTCTCTCTTTCTTACTCCCTCCCTAGCTCTGTATCTTTCTCTCACTATACTCATTCTCTTAGCCTACTTTATAAAGTGACATATGCAGGGTGTATCCGTGTCTCTGTTGGCTCAACACATTCAGCTCATCTAATTTTATCCTCAGAAAAGGTGGCACTCATTCTGGGAATTGCCTAGCCTCCCTTAAGAACTTGTTTTCTCTTGCTTCTTTCTTTTCTTTTCTTTTTTTTAATCCCATCCCAACTCTTTCTCAGAAGCATGTCTTGCACACGTTTTGGTACGAGTTATAATGTTTTGTGTACGAGGGCTGAGATGGAACAGTCCAAACACCATGCGGAACTCCTTAGGTCAAGTTTTGGGGGGAAAAAAATGTTTGTGAGCTGTTAGAGAAGAAACACACTCATTTTGCATTGTTTATTATCACACTCATTTATTATTATTGGACAAATGATTTAAATGATCAAGGTCAATGACGGACATGTATGTGAATCTCTTAGGTAACAGCTGCTAGATAAAGGAGAACTTGGATTTCCTCAATTTCGCTCAATAGAGGTTTTCATGGACCTTCGAAATCTTGGTAAAGGGGAAAGGGTAACTAAAGGTTCAGTCCTCAATTAGTCTGTAAACCCTGTGCAAAAAGTCTCTGTGAGCTGTCCAATTACTAAACACCATACCAGTAGAGAAATGATGGGGAAAATCAATCAAGTTATGAATCTCGTCTCTTTTTGGCCAATTCATGTATCGCCACACTGACTCCAAAATCAATTTGTTAAACTATTTATTACATTTATAAAACAGACGCATCAGTCGATCATCCAGTGACTGGGATTTGCCTGTTTATCAGCTTGATTGACTGTGACATGATGTGTGTTCACGGGCTTCTGAGTGATGCAACAGGGATGCATTTTACAGACATTATGTTATACGCATTAAATAGCCTTTCTCTCCAAACTCTGTGCGCTAATTAGTCTTGAAACATGGCAATAGAAGCTGCGCACGGCTACGCGTTCACAACTTTGGAGGCATTTGAGGCGGTAAACATCACCGTTTCTTTATAATTCTACAGGTGGTACACTCTGAACTATTCCTAAGTTTGTTTCGAAATAATAATAATAAAGACAAATGACAGAGTTACATGTTGCTCAGTAAAAATTTAGCTTTTTGATGAATTTAATTTGAAGTTAAACAAATAAAGCTAACTTTCGAGTTATGCCAACATGATTTTTTAAAGGTTCAAGGTCAAAATTGTAAAAAAAAAAAATCTGAAAAAAATTTATATCAAATTGGGATTTTTATAAAATTGTGATACTTTCAGAATCGCATTATTAATCTAATCGGCAACAAGGTATCAGGAAAATATACTATCTGGTGGTGACCAGTACTGGAACAATGTTTCCTTACTAAGATGAGAGATAAATTTCTACACAGTCTGTTTGATGAAAACTAACATTTTGATGTCAGTCATTAACAAAATTTCAAAATAAATACCATACAATTGTATCATGAATATAAGGGTCACATATAAAATATAGTTTGTTCCATTCTTTTAGAAATCCAAAGAAATAGGCTTCCAATAATGCAACTGTCTTCCTTCCTTCCTTCCTTCCTTCCTTTCTTTCTTTCTTTCTTTTAATATGTTTCTGTTCTTCCATCTCTACCTCCTTCTCTCAGAAATACTTCATCAAAAGTGGTGTGGCCTCCCAGAACCCTTTCTTGGGGATACAGGTGAGCTGAGGATTACATCAGTCTAAGTAACTAAACATCGGGTTTATGCTGTGGCTGATGTCTAATCCCCAGTGTCTTGCTTGTCTTACACCGAGATTTTGTGAAATTAAATTCGTATACCTCTAATGTGTTATATTTTCAACTTAATTTGACATTAGCCGGATATTAGCCGATGCCTAGTCCTGGTTTGGTAGCTGTTATGGAAAACACGCATTATAGCACCATGCTGTTAAGACAAGCTGTAAGATGCTTACAGCATCTCTGTTGAGATAAATCTCACACTAGTAGTAGTTTTAATACAGATGTGCATACAATACATTCATGTGTTAATCAGTATAAGCCTCATTAATGTTTTATTTTGGTCATTATTTGTATTAGTAACAAGTGTTTTTCTAATCTGATTGTTTCAAAAGGTTTTTGCATGTTATGCTTATGGACAAATAGCACGAAAGCACAAAAATGCATGTCTCAGCAAAGACCCATGGCAATTATTATGGTATAATTTCTTGGATTAGTTAAAGTGTTATTGTTTTTTTTTTTCATATTGGAGGTATCGGTTAAAAATGCATTTCATCATGCATTAAAAATAAATGTTAGATTAAGCAACTGCTTTGCCTGTCATGATCGACGATTGTTGTCATTTGCATGTATTGAAGTGCTTGTGTTTAGAAGATACTGGTTGTGGAAGGCAGCGCAAAAGCATTTATGGTATAAAAGCTATTTAAATACCGTACTTACCAACCTAGTGTTTTAAGCCAGTTCTAAGATACAAGTTATATTTTATATCTGCACTATTAACAAAACTCAGTATCAGATGAGAACTAGTGTTAGTTTTCAGTCATTTATTGCTGTTGCACTTTTTTGTACTTTTACACAAAATGTACATTAACCATAATTACCCGGGAAATCTCCTTGAAGTTTTTGAGACAAATCCTTAAGCGTCGCCTTTTCACTGTCTTCGTATGATCTGTGGTCTAGGAGGACCTCCTGTCCTGCACTTTATAGTGTTTTCTCTCCTCTATCACACTCGGTTCAATTCAGAAAAGGCTGTTAATGACCTGATTTACTGAATGCGAGATGAGAAAACACTAAAATGTGCAGGACAGGGGGTGAGAATTACTAATGATGGGTAAAGGCTCTTATAAATTCTTTGCTATATCAAACAGCAACTTGTTCTGGCCCTGCATGTGTGCTTATACTCTCTTTATTTGCTCTATATGTGGAGAATGTGGCGGTCTCTGAATAGGACAAGTGATACGGCTGCAGTGGTGGTATTCTCAGCTTGTTTTATTTCCTCTGTCTACAGGAAGAGATTTTTTTTTTTTTGTTCACACTATCTGACTAAACATACATTGTTACCTCAAAGCTTGAATGCAGAAAGGAAAATAGCATCATGGGTGCCTCTTTTAGTCTTGTGTGCCTCTGTGTTGTGTTGACTGTGTGTAGAAATAAATCGCATGAGCAATGTCAAAGCACTTTATTTGTCCTATGCAAACTGTATCGTCATACGATAATAATATCATTTACAACTTTTTATATATTGCTTCCTCTCTACCAGGTTAAAGATGACGATCTGACAGCAGTTTATGTAAACCTGCCCAGGTCACGCCAGAAGAGCGTCAGCAGCTTTCCCTCCCCTTCTGTTTGGGGAATATCAGAACCTGCTGAACTCCAAGACACGCTAGGCTCCGAGGGATGGGAGATCCACACTGACGAGGAGAGCGGAAAAGAGTACTACTATCATCCCAGCACAGGCCGTAGCACCTGGGATTACCCGCTCAGCCCGTCAATGGATTCTGAGGTGGGGACCAACGTGTTTCCCGTCTCCCCCGTTCCCTCCCTGTCTCCAGCCTGTTCACCCACAGATGGAACTAAATGGACCTCAGACTGGGAGAAAGTGCTTGATGAGAAGAGTGGCCAACACTACTTTTTTAACCCAGTCTCTGGACAGAGTTCTTGGGACCCACCAGATGACCTACTGACTCCTCCTTTATCAGGCAACAGTCTGCAGGATGGAGCACCGGTATAAGAAGCAGACACTGAAACTACGACTGTAGTTTCTTTGCAGTCTGGTTTTAGATCATGCATAAACTGCCGCAATGTAAATTAAGTCATGCACTGCGCCAGACTTGTTTTTGGCACTTCAGTGTGTATATATAATATAGCAGAACATGATTCTGTTGAATTCACAAGTTGATTACAGCTAGTTGAAAACAAGTATATAACCAAATACAGGGTGATTTACTCGAAAGAGGCTTCAAATATTCGGTAATAACTCTCGCTATGATGAAGACATGCGCTAAAAATACGCTACATACCTTTACATTTGTGTAATCGATTGCATAATATGTGATTCTGGTGGTGATTCCTGCGAAACACATTTTGACGTGGCGCTCCATGTTCCTGAATGTAACAGCAAGGATATCGAGGGAATCGAAGCAATTATTGGATGTTTGATTTGATGTTGGATGTCACTGATCGTGTGCTGCGATGTTTTCGTAGGGCCTCCGCCATGTGAAGGCATTAACGATCTCGTAATTTCCAGTTTCCACACCATCCTCTGAATAATACTTTTTTAAGGGTACATCTGAAACACTATATTCCTTCTTAAATTCACCCGGACATCGTTTAAATGAATTGGTGACCCAATAGGTTCGAACTATGAAGATGCACTGCTCATTACTGCACACCACCATCCTGATAAGAAGTCGAGTGACTAAGTGAAGGGATCCGCCGTTAAGTGGTGCGATGGCTGTTTGGCGCCTAATTTATCTGTCCGACTCAGGGGCATCCTAGCATATTCGAAGTTTCATATACTGAGGAGCACATTGTATGTTGTTTCGTTCAGATTGCTTCATTCTAGCAAGAGTTATTACAGAATATTTAGGGCCTCTTTCGAGTGAATCGCTCTGTATATGCAGCTGAAGATTGTCGTATGAAAGATTGTCCTATGACTGCACAGTAATAGCGCTTTGATTCAAACTCGGTCTTCGGGGACAAGTGGGTTTATAATAATAATAAAAGATGATAAATAAATAAAAACACTTTTTGAGAGGCACAACCTTATCTGAAATTGTACTGATTATACTTTCTATCATCTGTCTGCATTTGATCCATCATCAGCCTCCCCTCCCTGAGGAAGATTACCCTGCTGATGAAGATACTCCATCACCTCCGGGGAAGGGCGATTCTTACTCCTTTGCTGGTTCTTCGGAATACTCATTGGCCCAAGTGAAAAAAGCTGTCATTCCCAGAGCATGTCTAGACCGCAATGCTCCTGCAGGCTGGACGTTGAGCGTCGACTCTGATGGAGTCTGGATCTTCACCAATGATCATACACAGGAGCAGGTAGGGCATTTAATTACAAACAGTATATATACATTCCTGAGATGTTCTTTTCTATTCTCTGTTTTTATATTTCGAATTTTATAAATGACGTACATGTGTGTGTGAACAGTGGATCAAGTCACTGGATGATCGGGGACAGACGTACTACTACCAGAAAGATGGTTCCAAGTCTGAGTGGAACTTACCAGACGTAGGAGAAACTTTTTATTTAAACAAACGGCAACAGTTACATCCCGTTATCTCTACTTACGGTTTGAATTATTAAATGTATTTTTTAAAAACATTTTTATTTCACCTAATTGCTAATTCAATTTATTGATTTAATTTCAAAATAAACCACTGGTCTTTATAGCCAATATGTACGTTTGTAGGTTTTTCACCTGCTAAGACTGGCTGCCCGAAAATCCCTTGTATTGTTAATTATTGTGTGAATGTGTGTGTGCATGATGCACTGCAATGGTGTTTGTCCGTGTGCCTGCGATTGTGTGCTTGCTTGTAACCAGAAAATAAATATATACAGGACACTAATTTTTATTAGTTATCTTTTTTGTGATTTGTTTCCAAATGATTACTAAGTTAACAAATTGATTTCTCTCCTTTCAGCTTTCTGCCAGTTTGAGACAGTGCCAAGTGGGAAATGGTGGGAACTGGAGGAATAGCACAGGATCTCAAGATGAGGTACACACACAAACTGTCATTGCAATCTTTGTACTGTATGTATGCTCTTGAAGCATATTCTACAGTGATGTAAATATAATTCATTTACTTCAGTTCATTTACTCATTCAAGTTTATCCTGTATTCATCTGAATATTATTTGTGACTAAAGAGCCATCCAATATTACTGCAAAACACCTGCAGGGTGTCCCACCAGGGCGCATTGTTGGACCACTTTTATTGCCGATTTCAGTCAAAATTCAGACCCCTTTACATTTTCTCTATTTTGACACAATATCGACTTCCTTTGAGATTGATTCCATAATTAATTTATTTATCTTATATAGTCGCCACTTTATCCCAGTCAAGGTTGCTGAGCTTAACCTGAAAACACTAGGCATACAGCCGGAATACACCCAGGAGGAGTATTACTATACAAGGAAGTGACCATATACAAGCAACCTCACCTGGATGACTGAGAATCTTCTCTGTTATTGAACAGTTCAAAATATATGATGTAAAATAATGGAATAATAACTCGGCTATCATGGGATATAACGAGATGTAATTTAAGCTTATTTTTAGTTTATTTTTAACATGTTTATTATACCCATCAGTAGTAATTCTCAATTAAGCTAAGACGTGTTTCATGAATCACTACAAGTTAATCTACGTTTCCTAAAGTATACCATAATCCATATAATATAACAGAAATTTTTACTTTGTAGTAATATTTTTATACTTTGATTACCCCTGCACCTCATATTTTGGGTAACACTGGTTAGAGGGAAATCAACAAACAGTCTTTTTTCCCTCACAGAAACTTCCCTTCGGTCATCGCAGGAACGCTTCAGACAGCGATATGTCTGGCTCTGTAGAAATGCTGCACAATGTAAGTGACTGATCTGACTTATCCACTTGAAATCTACTTGTACATGCTCTTGATTATTGTTCCATTATAGACAAAGAGAGTATAAATCTATCCACTTAAAATGGTTAGTTTTATGTCCAAGAGATTCTAGAATCCTCATCAGCAGACTGTCATATTCCTGTTACCACTGACACCCATCATGAAGGTGGGCAAAATACACTGCCTGGTCCAAAAAAAGTCACACACTCATTCAATCGGCTTTAGTTTTGATTACAGCACACAATGTGGTGTCCGGTTCATGTGTGAAAATGATTCCTCATGCACCCAGAACCACTCTTTCACAATTTGAGTCCTGGAATATGTGATGTCTGTGCCATCAGGGAAGAAAAATGTCATCACTGTGATAACCCGGTCATTCAGTACATTCAGGTCGTCAGCTGATTTCATTTTACTGCCACATAACGTTGCTGAGCCTAGACCTGAGCAACTGAAGCAACCCCAGATCATTGTACACCGAGCACTATGTATGATGGGTGCACCACTTCATGCTCCTCCCTTCTTACCCTGATGCTCCAATCAATCTGGAATAGACTCCGTCTGGACTCATCAGATCACATGACCACTTTTTTTTTTTCATTGCTCTAAAGTGCAATCTTTATGCTCCCTAGCCAATTGAGAATTGTTATCCTCGCTAACAAGCGTTTTTCTCATGGCCACACAGTTGCTGTGTGCGTGTATGGAAATGCTTTTGCTTTCATTATTAAACATAGCTATGGTTTTTGCTGTTTTTTTTTTTGGTGGTTGTTGTTGTTGTTGTTGTTGTTTTACCATGAAACCCCACAAGTCTTTAAGTAATCTCCTGTCATGATTTTTTTCCAACCACATTTCTTCCACAAAGTTCAAAAAACCACAGTTGTGCTTATATCCATTACAACAGTAAGAGTGAGATCGCAGCTCATTATTCTTAGAACCCAAAAATGTAAGAGTTTTAGATGTTTCAAAATAAGCAAGGAATATTTTTATTATGAGAAGATAATAGTATAGGCAGAAAATGTGATTTGCCGGCATACAATAAAATAAAAAACTTTTTTTTAAATTAAAATATTCTACAGTAAATTCATATGTTTCATATGGAGTTGTAAGATTTCGTACATGTTTTAAGAACAAGAAGATTTGACATAGGAAAACGTGTCGGTGCATCACGGTGCCATCTACAGGCATGAAATCATACTTCCTGTACCTTTGGAAGGTGAAACCGAAAGTAGCAGTAAGATATTGGTGAATAAGAAGTCAAGTCTCTCCATCTAGCTAATCTTAGCTCTATAAACTGCTACTCACCTGGATAGAAGGAAGACAATATTATGATCAAGAAATATGTGAATGCATCTACAGACAGTTCTAATATTATTTTGTCAGCGTTTTAATTCCACTACGCTACAGTTTAATTGTTGCTGAGCACCCAGTACCCCTGGTGACCATAACGTCGGAGGATGCGCCACAGTTAAGACAGGGTGTGGTTAACTTTCTGAGGACCTCCCTCTCCAAAATCAGTTGACTAATAGAGGTTTAACCCTTTAATTTCCAAAATTCATTGGACCATACTGTAATGAATAATTTTTAAGGAATTTGTTATTTTACTTTATGCTGGAACTCCAGTGTTTAATGAGAATAGTATAGATCATTAACTTCTGTTGTAAGAGTTTCCTATCTATTGCTAAATGCCAAAGAATCCTCTATATTAGCAGATTTGTCATCTTTATACACTTCCCAGCCAAAGAAAGTCACCATTTGATTGGTGCTTTGTCTGGTTAATGGCACAGTGATTAACATGTTTCAGCTGGCTAAAATTCTTCAATCCCCAACTCATGCAATTTGAGTAGCTTCTCAATTCTTAAAAAAAATAAATAAAACATGTCAGGAGACGTATCACTTGCTCATGAAAAAGATTGTACGGTGTTTTAGAAGGGTTGAATTATTGGCATGCATCAAGCAAAGAAAACAACTAGGAGCTGTCCAATGCATTACTAAAACCTGAAGACATGGTAGTGAACTGTCAACTTTGTGGAAGAAATGGTCAGATATAAATCATGCATGATCGTAATCAGAGATCTCTTAGACATTTGTTGAAACTGCATCAGCAATAGAAATCGTGGCTATGTTTAATTCTTCAAGGATGAGCATTTTCACATACTTTAACTAAATAGATGTGCCTCCATAAGAAAACCACTTGTGAGTGGAGGCTAATTAGAAAAAGGATTTTTTTGGGGTAAAGGTTGGACTTTGGAGCAGTGGAAAAATGTCATGTGATCTGATGAGTCCAGGTTGACCCTGTTCCAGAGCAGTGGGCATGGCTGGGTAAGAAGGGGTATATGGCAATAAAATGAAGTCAGCTGACCTACTGAATGTACTGAATGACCAGGTTATACCATCAGTGGACTTTTTTTTTTCTCTGATGGCACACCCATATTCCAGTCCAATAATGCCGAGATGTACTGGGCTTAGTATATAAGGTAGTGCTTGGGACATTAATAAACTGCACAAAAATATCAAATCAAGTGACTGTACCCAAGCTTTACAAAAGAGAATAACCATATATCATTGAGTAAATCTGCAGGTACCTGTGCTGCCTACTAGAAATGCATCATGTACTCTGAAATCCTTCTATTCATTATTTAGGTGTCAAATTTGGAGAAAGCTGGAATCCTAAACAAGACCAAGATATCTGAGAATGGGAAAAAAGTACGGTAAGGTCAAAAGCTTGTTTTGCATGAATTTGATTAATATGGATTATAGGTAAAGTTCCTTTGGGGTTTCAGGATTTGGTTTAACAAAATCTTCCTTGTCAATACTGTTTCCACAGAAAAAATTGGACTTTGTCATGGACTGTTCTTCATGGAGGGGTTCTAACATTCCACAAGGACCCAAAGTCCACCCCATCAGGAACATCGGTAAGTGCTAAAGCACTGTAAATAAATAACTGACATGACTATTTATTTATTTATTTATTTTACAAAGAATCTACTTTTTCTGTTTCCATAGAGACAGACCAATCACATCGTTACGGAATTCACTGTGGATCTGAAAGGAGCAACAATTGGATGGGCCGCCAAGGAAAAGTCCAGCAAAAAAAATGTGATGGAGGTACAGTATAAGAATAAGAGAACCATTTATAATTCTAGTCTGTATTGTTATGAATAATTGGTTAAAGTGTTCGCTTTTTTTTATTAATTGTTTAGCTAAAAACTCGGGCTGGAACAGAATTCCTGATTCAGTACGACACTGAAAGCATCATCACTGACTGGCATAAAGTAATAACCGACACCATACGACAACTCGTAAGTTAACAGACTGTCTATGTTCAAATATTCTGATTCTGTTTATAGTGAATTATCATGTCTCTATTAGAGTTTATTAGCAATATTTTAATACTTTAAAAATCCTTCAAAGTTCAAATGTATTTGTTTTCCTCCGTTTCAGGACGTGGAGCAGCACCACTCAGAAGATGACGAGGAAGCCAGCGAAAAGTCCTCTAGTACAGAAAAGGAAGACAAATCGAATGTAGACAAACGGAGGATGAGCAATGGTAATATAGGTCAGAGATTGCACTCTAACTGATTATAAGTGAATTCTTAATCCAGAAAGAGTTTCTATTTCTGACACACACCTTTCAGCAGGCTTTGGACCGCGCACACAAATTCCCACTTTTGAATTGTTACCAAATAATTTTAACAAGTCAGAATTCAGGTGCATATAAGTACATTTCAAAATTCTCATGTGAAGATCCTGCAGTCCCACTGAGCTAAACTAAGGCTACGTTTACACTGCAGGTCTCGATGTCCAATTCTGATTTGTTGCCTATATCTGATTTTTTTCACCGTCTGTTTACACGTTCTTTTAACTATGACTCATATCCGATACACGTGTTTACACTTGCCATACCATCTGAAACA
>JAQQZT010000006.1:5277883-5294524 GCA_030068275.1 Clarias platycephalus
TACATGTAAACCTGTTTTAAGAGACTCATTAAGCAATATTAGCAACCTTTAAAATGGCATAATTGGGGCACTTTAAGGTGGTGCGTTTGTATGCTGAGGTACCACTGTAATGTGTCTAGAGTAGTATGAGAGAGAGTAGTTCCTAACTGAAGGGAAGTGGTGGCTCAGTGCCTAAGTTGTTGTACTGCTGGTTGGGTGTTTGAGAGTGTGAAATCTCAGTTCTGCCACTGCTGGGCCTTGGAGCAAGTTCCTTACATCTCATCTGCTCTGTTTTGTAAATGAGATAAATGTTAGATAAGGCTATCTGGTCAGTGTGCTGGCGAGTTGTGCTACATTGTCTTTTCTGTAGGATTGGACAAAATGGGCTGGCCTTTGCTTCCCATAGGTATAAATAAGCCTTGGGTGCAGATGATTGTCACCAGTTACAGTTACATTACAGTTTTGCAAAATAAGCTAATAAGTAAAGTCAGTCTGATTTATCCATCCACTTGGACTGTATCTACCTAGTACTAGCCAAATCAAATGGCTGAATTTGCCCAGTTGCTTGAATGGGAATGTTTGGGAGTGTCTGTCAACAGTTTACTGGTTATAAAACTTATAAAACAATTTTAAATGTAAGATTTAGTAAGTACTAAAACGTGGTACCTCATATTTTTTTTTTTATTTGATATTGACAAATATAGTCTGACTGTCAAATTCTTACCTATCCTTTAGAATGTGCCTTTATTTGATACATAAATTTTTCTTCAATTAGGAAATCAAGAAAGACAACATTGAATAAAAATGAGAAGGAAGGCAGGATCGGAGAAATGATTGGCTTGACATAAACCTACTTATTTACTGAAGTAGAAGTCTGTGTAGAAAGTGTAATCCAAATTGAGCTAATGCTTGCATGCTACTTACCATCAATCAGATATATACTGTTTTCAGCTCATTAGTCACCATGTGTTTGTTTGGTTGTTGGTAGGAAAAACCCACACGATGCTGGGCAGTCAGGAGCAGCCGGGTGTGATTCCCAGAGCTCTTCGTGAGGTGTTTCAGCTGGTTCGCACTCAAGTGAAAGACCAGGACGGATGGGAGTTCTCTGTAGGCATGTCATATCTAGAAATCTACAATGAAAAGGTAATGTTGCCATGTGTTGCAGTTTCCTTGTTCGGTTTATATCTGCACAACATTTTTTTTAGTTTCTCTTCCATATAAATTATGAGCACATATACCACTAAAACTTATTTGCTCACAAACTTGCAACAGTAGGCTACGTTCACATTATAAGACACATTGTTCAATTCCATTTTTTTTGTCAGATCAGATTCACATGGATTGGAGTAACTTTTATATGTGGTCCTAGATCAGATACATATCTGATAATTGGTCATGTGACCTGAATGGGGAGAATTCATTTAACTTTTTTCCTCTATCCATGTGCAGGGATTTCATAGCAGCGCTAAAATGCCCAAAGCAAGTTATAATCATGAATTTGAACCATCGTGGCATGGAAATCTGATCTGATCAAAAAATTGGAATTGAGCAATGTGAAGGTAGCCACAGTCACATGAATTCTGATCATGTATTCAATCTAGGACCACATATCAAAGTTGCTTGAATGGGAATGTATGGGCGTCTTTAAAAGACCTTTAACTTAATGGAAATTGTCAAAAGGTACCAGTTAATTTTACTTTGATTTGTTTCAGTCTAATAATTTGTCTAACAGTTTATACTTAACATTAATTTATAAACTTTAAAAGTGTAAGCCAGTATAAAATACAGTGGAACCTCAGATTACGAGAAGATTTTTAATAAAATTTTGACTTGGAAAAACGAGCGAGTCTTGGTTTACAGGTACCGAGTATCATGCATGCGCTTCTTGTTTTGACGACGAGCGTCACGTGATTACAATTGAGCCAATGTTTTTTTTTTTTTTTTTTTTTTTCCCCCCTCTCTCTTGCACTGCGGAATTGTGGGTAATCGTCTCCCCCCTGGGTCTTAGGGCGCGTCTCTTACTGGTATAATCAACATCCGTGCACACGTGTACTGTTTACTATAACACTGTGACCACGTGTGTGCCTGTAAAACATCTTTTATTTTGTGCTTGTATGCGTGTGTGTGATGCGCACGTTAGTGATGCGCGGGTCGCCCCGCATCCTCGAACATTAAATGATCTAAATTCCCGACCTCAATTTCTCCCGCACCTCGTCTTCCATCTTCACTTTTATTTATGTTTTTGTTGTGACTGACTGCGGAATTGCACGCAACATACATGGATTTTTTTTTAATTTAATTTTGTTTTTACTGACCCGCCCCGCAAATAAAGTGACAATTTCTTTACCCGCCCCAACCCGACCCACGGGTTACCAGACGACCCGCGCATCACTAGCGCACGTGTACTGTTTATTATAACACACACGTGTGTGTGTGCGCGTGCGCGCGTGTGTAAAGCAAAAGCAAATCTCATTACAGAGGTTAAAGATTTTCTCTCTCCCTCTCTGTATCAGCCTGCAGTTTGTTTGTGTGTGCGCGTGCATTATTGAACACCGTGCCCCTTTATACACACACACACACCCCCTTTCGCCTTTACAAACACAAGTGGAAGCCTTTTGTGATCACATAATTGCATCATAATTCTATGGTGGGTGGTTGTGTTTTTTTGGGTTTTTCCTCCCCTTTGTATGTTGCAAGTAGGTTATGTGTATTATCTGCTTTGCTGGTTTGGACTGCTGAAATCTCTTCTGTTGCAGGTTTTGGACCTTTTGTCCCCCAACTCTCAGGATCTGCCAATCCGTGAAGACAAGGATAAAAACATCATTATACCAGGCTTGACTCATACCCCACTCTCGTCTTTCTCTGATTTTCACACCCACTTTGTGCCAGCTAGTCTGAACCGCACCACAGCATCCACCAAAATAAATCAGCGCTCCAGCCGCAGTCATGCAATCCTCCTCATTAAGGTACCGTCATCAGTCCTGCCTCCTTTAGCCGCAAGCTCCTTTTTACCTAAAGCATCTTAACAGGTCGTGGTCTCTGTGTGGTAGACCATGATTTGGTAGCTGGTGCTGAAATCAATGTTCTCCCTGTAATAAAATCCCACTGGCTTTTATTGTGCCTGCTGGGAAAAATTAGGGTGAAACACAAACCCATTTATATTGAGGTTTATGACTTTGTATATTATTGTATATAGTCAATAATTTGTGTTCGTATTTTACTTCAGGTGGTGAAATGTCAGCGTGTTCCTCCTCACAGACAGCAGACAGGAAAGCTATATCTTGTGGACCTCGCTGGCTCTGAGGACAACCGGCGCACAGGAAACCAGGGCATCCGTTTGAAAGAAAGCGGTGCCATAAACTTGTCGCTGTTCACCCTCAGCAAAGTTGTGGACTCTCTAAACACAGGGACCGGGGGGCGTGTGCCCTACAGAGATAGCAAGCTTACCCGTCTTTTACAGGACTCGCTAGGCGGTTCAGCTCATTCCGTCATGATCACGAACATTGCCCCGGAATATAAATACTATTTTGATACATTCACCGCGCTCAACTTTGCTGCCAAGTCCAAGCAAATAATCAACAAGCCATTTGTTAGAGAAACGGTGATGGCCCCCTCAAATGGTGAGCTTTGTTGATCCTTTGGTTTCTGTAATGTTAGGCGTTTTAAAGCATTTATTTTATAGATATGTGGCTCTTTCAGCTGCAGGGAAGAGGTCCAGAGAGGAACAAGAGGCTGGGGGATCTGGAGAACCACAGAATAAGAAGCTAAAGGAAGGCAAGAATGTGGAGCAGCCATCACCCCCACTCACACACCCCCATAGGTATGTTGTCCAGATCATTATGGGGTTTAAGAGCAAACACTAGCATTGAGAGTGGGGTGCAGGCAACCGGCAATAAGATGTACTGTAGATATTAACCACTAGATTTGGTTACATATTCTGATATTTTTTGTGTGTGGTAATTCATGTATTGTCTGATTGCAATTGTATCTTTTCCCCAATTGAATTTCTTTTTATTTATCTGTTTGCATTTGAGACAATGTTGCCATTCCTCTATAATCCTGCAGGTAGTTCACTCTAAACTATTCAGATTGGCTCTAAGCTAAACAGATTGATACGCAGCACAGAATTCTGTGTAGTTTTAATAGTAATAATAATATTTAAATCAGGATGTAGATAACAGAATTGCAATACAAATTGAACCGCCACTTGGGTATTGTGATATCATATCATCTGGAGCCTTAAAATAGAATGCAAATATAATTCTATAGTGAATGTCAGGGTAAAAACCTTCCCTGTTGTTTTCTGCTGTTTTGTAACATATTCGTAATCATCGAACGATGTGTGTTTTAAAAGACCATTCTGTCCTGTGATCTGTGTTCCACCTGTGGGAAATTATTAAATTCATGATTTATTTATTTTATTTATTCATTTTATTGATAGCACTTTAACAGGTCCTGGCCTTGTGTGGTAGGCCATGATTTGGTAGCTGGTGCTTAAAACAATGTGTCCCCATAGCGAAAAACCAAAGGTTCTTTGTACCTTTTGGCTCATTATTGGGGAAGACATGCTCATCTGTGACTTCTGGAATAATTTCTGCATTTTGCAACACGCGGTGTTTGTCTTATTATTGCTGCTGCTTCTTTTTCTTGTTTCTAACAACGGTAATGGAAAGTTTCATTTCTGTGACCTTGTCCTCCAGCCCAGTTGATTCTACAGTTTTGGATAGACTTATGGCTCTGGAGAAAATTATGTTGGGCACCCCAGAGAGAGAGAGACTCAAGTTACTCAAAACAGTTGCCCAGTCCCGCAAAGAGATACAGGTTGTTGAATAATACATATTTCTTTATGCATTGTAATAAGTCCGAGATATCTCTGGCTGTGTATTACTCAGGTGACCCTTTGAAACATGTTCTTTACAGAGGTTGAAGGAAAAGCAAAAGGAGCTAGAGGAGAAAGCAGAGATGTTAAACAAACTAACTGGAGGCCAGAATGGACTGAAGGATGAAAGGGAGGATACCGGAAGTAGCATATCTCTCTTTAAAACAGATCTGCCTCCCCTCCAGCGGAAACAGTCAGTTACAGCAAAACCTAGAAAACAACAGGCAATTGTCACCCCATTACAAGGTAAGGTCCAAGGGTGGTGGTGATCGGGAGTGTGGTTGAAAAACTCTGGATGTAAAGATTACTTCAAAAATAGTTTCTTCAAAAATGTATGCTTTTTTTTTTTTTTTTTTACATACTTTGTTGGCCAAGGTATACTGTATTATGTAATGTAGAACAGTAAATACTGGGGGGTGGATTGAAGGATACTGTAGAAAGACTTGGGGCATTAATAGATGACTTAATACTTTGGCTACGTTCAGACTACAGGCAAAAGTGACCCGCATCTGATTTACTGACCAAATCAGATTTTTGGTTAATATTATGTTTTCAGTGTGACTCCTCATCTGACCCGCATGTCCAAAAAAAAGCTGTGCGTCATGTCATGTGTTCAAGCTCAATGTAAAACCCGCACTATCTAATGTAGAACTGCCATTATCTACTTTTTTGCTTAGCATTTTTAGTTTCTTCCGGTTTTGCTTTCCTTTGACAGTACAGTCATGTTCACCCCTGTCAGCCATTTCTTTTGACGTTTTTTCAATTATGAAGTAGTTACAATAACACCTAACTTTGCTTTGAATTTTGTTTCATTGCAGCATTACCCTAAATTTTTATACAGTAAAATACACCAGAGCTCATTATGGCACACACCAGTAACACCTACGTTTAAGGTGGAATGTTCTCTTCTGTGTGTACACTGATGTTGTAAATTAATCAACACACGTTGAAGTTCAATCAACCATAACAAGCTATTTTTTTTTAACTATAAAAAATATATACATTCCTTTCATTATTATACCATTTTGTTTCATACATTTAAATGTTTATTGAGCATATGCCTTTTTTAAAATCCTATGTTAGTCTCCAAACCAGATAATATACAGGGTGGCCTTAAAGTCTCTATCCAAGGCCGAAATTATAAATACAATTATACATTAAATACATAAAACATTTGTATATTTTGTACTAAATATAGTACAAAACGTGTGTATATATAAGATTAAAATGTAATTAAATTCTCTGACTTCGGGGCAAAATAAGAATTTATTTCTTTATGTATCAAAGCTGATGTTGCACATTGAGACGATTTTCTCTTTTATTGCATGATTGTATTGTGTGCATGAACAAGCATTAGTCAAACTATAGAACTTTTGGATTCAAAAATAACCTGGGTCTGAAATAAAAATATCAGATTTTATATAAGGTCAAATGTCCATCAGTGCCACTTGGACCTGCTTAAATCAACTCGCTATTGTACATCATGTTTCAAGACCCCTATACTTTTTCTTTTTTTGGTTTATTTTATTTTATTTTGCTTTTTGTGTGCCCAGTGTCCCAGGTGCAGCCCTTGCAGGATTGTGCTGTGGTCTGCAAGCCATCACATAGTGCTGACAAGAAGAAAAAGCGTATCAAAACAGAGGTAAGCCCCCCCCCCCCCCCTTTTCTTCTTTTCTTCGGATAATGTCTGTTCTTTAATCATAATCATTGAATGGGTTTTGTTGTAGATGTAATAGTGTTTTTCAAAGGTTGTTTATACATTATCTGTTTTCCATTTGCACAACATTTAAGAAGTAAAGCTAATGGGGGGGGACTTGTGGGATTTGAACATTTTATTGTTCTTACATGATGAGATTGCCAAAATGGCAATGATATTTAATCTGATTGTATGATCTATATTACTGGATGAATTTTATATGAAAGTTCAGCAGTTTAACACTTGAATATGTTAATACATGTTATCACTCACGGAAATATGCCAAAAGCGCAGTCTTTTTCTCCCCAATGTAATTAAGCAATGATGCACAAACAGTCATGCTGTTATACTGACTATCAACAAGTCGAGATTAAGTCAAAGGCCACGCTAATGTTTAGTACTACAGCATGTGTTAAAACCCTTTGTTTATAAAAGATACCCCAGGAGACCCAGGGCTTTGTTGGTTTTATTCACCTGTTCCTTTTTACCCCAAGTATGTTTTAGCATGTGCTGCTTCTTTATGCGAAAGAGTAAAATAAATCCCAAAATCTCTTAGCCATTCACAGACCATTCAAGTTCAAGACATTGTTTTTGTTGGTGCTCTGAAAGTGCCATGTCTCTTGGGCCCACTGGGAGATGTTGGGGAGGCAAGAGGGGCAGGCGACATGAGCAGCTAAACTGACTAAAGTTTGCAGGCACTTGGGGTTCCTTAATAGAAATAGCTCATTAATCCTTGTCAGCAAGAACTGCTATTGAGGGATACCACTGGGCTTGCATTTGTTCATTAATATTCTCCTCACAAGAATCTGCTATCCACTTTTCAGGGTCCAGTTTTTCCTCTTTAGGACATTCAGCCACAAAATGCTTTTGAGAATTTTTGAAGCGGCAGCTAGAGATCATGTGTCTCATCCCCGTCCAGTTCTGTTGTGCAGTTTACAGTCAAACCCACCCACACAAAAATTGTGCTAGTTATAAAGGCAAAACCATTTTCTGCACTACTGTAACTCATTCATTAATTTTCATTTGCATGGGGCACCAGTCCATTGCAGGGCACGAGCACTCGTACACTCGCTCACACACTCCGGGTAATTTAGAACCACCATTTGATCTACCACTATGTCAGCGTGTCACCTGCAATTGTAAATATTAATGTTATGTATAAGACTTGTAATGATGGTGTCAGTAAATCCAGTGTTGAATACAAAATATTCAGCTAAAATAACTAGGTAAAAAGTAATGGTTTCCTGGAACGCGGACAGTCACGTGGATATAAATGTATATAAATTAATACAGTTTTACTCATGTTTCCATCCCAAAGTGGCAGCTTTTTGTTGTTGTTTTCTGCTCCATCAAAAAAAAATGGTTCCCAAAGCTAAAAATTTTATGTAGCAAACATGGAAAAGTGGAGTGATGGATAAAGTGAAATGTACCAGTGCTGGAATACTAAATATCAGAAAACTGTGCTACTGTGAAAACAACCAAAATAGTAAACCAGAATGAACTTTTGTTCCAATATTAGCTGGTACCTCCTTATAGGTCCTTGTCCAACCTCACACAGGCGTGCTCGAGATTGGACCACAGCTGGTCACTGCAGATGTATTTGTTTTCTGAATTTTTTCCTTTGTTCTTTTTGTTCTTTGTCCAGATCTCAGAAGGTAAGGAGAACAGCAAACTGGAATCAGCCTGTGAGGAAGACTGGGAGTCAAGGTTGGACTCGTCAGTATTGGACCAGTCCAGGAAAAAGATTCTCCAGACACTTAACGCGGACTCGCTCAAAGACCTGAAGAGCCTACAACTCATTGGTGACAAAAAGGCCAAACTTATTATGGGCTGGAGGAAAATTAATGGAGATTTCACACAGGTAGAGGGGAAAAAGCTAACAAAGATTTAACAAATTGTTTTGAAGCATGAAATTGAGAAATCAGTTGCGTTATTCCAATATTGTTCTGACTGTTCTCCCCTTGTCTGTTACCAGTTGGAAGATTTAAAGAAAATTGAAGGCATTACAGATAAACGTTTTTCATCTTTTATTAAGGTAAGACTGAAGATTATTCTAAGATGAACACAAAGAAATGAAATAAAATTGGTTGCTTTGTATTTAATGTTAAATGTGAAATTAAAATGTTGTAATTTTTTTCTCCACAGGCCAACATTCTAAGTGCAATGGGGAAGTGATCGAGTACGAGAATTATGAATTTTTGTACATAGTTTTTTTTTTTTTTTTGGGGGGGGGGTGAGGGTGATTTTTACTTTTTTTTTGGGGGGGGGGGGGTATTGATTTTAAAATATTTTTTTGTAAAAAAAAAAAAAAATTTCATGTTGTATTATGTATTTAACTCTGAACATGTGTGGTATGATTTTTCAAGCTGCTTAATAAAAGCTGCTGCAGAACCACATTGCAGTTGTCAGTTTTATTTGTGCCTGGTTGTCTCATCTTAATAAAACTGACATTTGTATGGACTTTAATCTATGAAAGGCAGAGCATGTCCTGTCTATCAATCTCATGGTCTCAAAAGAACAATATGCTGATTTGATATCTAGCAATTAAAAATGGGCAAATCATTTAACAATTATAATACAAGTAATAATGCATAAAGGAAAATTCTGTACAATTTTATTATAATTGTCTCTTCTGCCTAATCACTTTTATCCTATTACAAAGTATTTTTATTATGATGGGAGTGGGCTCTTCCATGATGACCTTGCTCCAATCCATAGGCACTGAATGACTTGATGAAACTAGTACAAGTTATATGTGATGGCTTTCAGTCACCAGTTTCAAATAATGTTCTGTAGGAGATTTGAGAGTGAAATGTCAAGACTCATCATCAAAACACTGAGGGAAGGTTTTCTTTATACATGCATGAATAGAGACATGTAGAACCTGTGCAGAGGAATACCTTCTACGCATAATGATAAACCCTGACATTTAAAACGAATAACAGTCGATGTGAATGGCATTATCTTATTACCAGGGCACCTGTCTGTTTGGGAAAGATTAGGCAACAAGTGTATAGTCACTTCTCAAAGTTGATGTGTTGAAAGCTGATAAAATGGGCTAGTGTAAAGATCTGAGCACCTCTGACAAGGACTAAATTATGACCGCTAGACCTTGGTCAGAGCATCTCTAAAACGATAGGTCTTGTAGGATGTTCCAAGGTATAACGTCTTTAATACAAAAAGTGGCCCAGTGTGATGCTCTGTGCACCGTACTGCTGGAAAACATTGGGTCCTGGCATTCATGTGGATGTTAGTTTGACACGTATCATCTACCTAAACATTGCTGCAGACTAAGTGCACCCTTCGTGGCAACGGTATTCCATAATAGCAGTGACCTTTATCAGCAGGATAATGCGCTACAAACTATAAACATTCAGGAATTATTTGAGAAACATAATGAATTAAAGGTGTTGATTTAACCTTCATGTGCTGAAAACATCAAGTCTGATCCATGGAGATCCTTCCTCACAACATGATTTGCTGCTAACAGATACCACAGCATACCTTAAGAGAATTTTGTGGACAATGACTTGACTATTCAGAGATTCTTTTGGTGGCAAAAGTGGAGCTTAGGCAATATTAGCCAGTTATTTTTAATATTATTGCTAATTGGTGTATGACAATTAAAAAGTCCAAAATTGCTCCAAAGTATGTTCCCTAGCAAATTTAGGTGTTTCTTTTTTTTCTTGTATCACTAACAAGTGGTTTTCTTATGGCCGCACAGTCATTGTCGCAAAGCAGCTTTACACAATCAAAAAAATTAAGTTTGTATGGAATGTGAATGTGTATGAATCAAAATGGTCAGATTGTCCCAGATGAGCAAGGCGAGAGCGACAGTGGCAAGGAAAAACTCTGAGATGGCAATAGGAAGAAACCTTGAGAGGAACCGGACTCATAAGGGAACAGAAAGCAGGAATTGATCTGCATTCATACTGTGTGTTAGGTGGCAGGCAGTTCAGCATAACAGCTGATGTTAATTGATTTTAATATGGAGTCCAGGTAGTTATTGGAGGCTCAGGTAGACTCGTAGGAAATTCCAGTCCTGCACCATCGAGCGACTGTAGCCAAGTCTAGTCCTCAGAGAAACAGCTGTCAACATCAGTCAAGGCTTTATAATTTTATTTTTTTTACCATACCTTTATTAAACATTTAAGTGATCCCTTTTAATATTTTTTTCTGACCACAAATTTTCCACAGAGTTGAAGTTTCAACACAGTTCCTGACATGTTTTAATAATGTGTTGGACAGTTCTTAACCCACTTCCAGTCATTTCGTTGTCTTCTTCTTTTAGCTACTCCCGTTGGGGGTTGCCACAGAGGACCATTTGTCTCCATATAACTTTGTCTACCACATCCTCCCTTGTCATTCCAACCTACTGCAGGTCCTCCCTCGCCCCATACATAAACCTCCTCTTGAGCCTTCCTCTTTTCCTCCTGCCTGGCAGCTCCATCTCTAACATTCTCCTCCTGATATACTCCTCATCCCTCCTCTGCTCATGTCCAAACCATCTTAATCTGACATCTCTAACTTCCTATCCCCAAACCGTCCTACCTGCACTGTCCCTTTAATATACTAATTCATCCCTAATCCTGTCCATTCTTATAATTCCCAACGTAAACCGCAGCATCTTTAGCTCTGCCACCTCCAGCTCTCCAAACCGTACACTTCCAGTCATTTAAAATCTCCTTGATGCAGCCCAATAGTTTGACCCTTCTGAACGTTGAGGGTTCAGATCCTGCTTCAGGTCTGTGTGCATGGAGTTTGCATGTTATCCCTCCAACAGTCAAAAGAAATGTAGGTTAAGCTAAATGGAATTCCCAATTTTCCTGTGCAATGGATCGGCACCCTGTCCGGGTGTACCCTGCCTTGTGCACAAAGTCTCCTAGGATAGGCTCTAGACCCCAGCAACCCTATACAGGATATAGATGAATAAACTGTGTCCACCTTTTGTATTTTTATTTTTACTCCTCAGCAGAAATTATCAATTATATCCTCACAATATGCATTTCCTTCAGTGTTTTTCAAAAAGGGTTCAGTTCAGCACAAGAGTTCTTTACTGGGGTTTCCCTGAGCTCTTGTCCCAAACTGCATCCTACCCTATTCACTAACATACCCATGTAGTACACTACCTAGGAAACAAAGAGTCAGTCATTGTACAAATCCAACCATACATTTGCTATTGGGTTTGAGATAAAAACTGGCATTGCTGTGGTTAAGAATATAATCAATAACACCATATACTTTGATAACTGATCAGGACAAGGAAGCCAGTGCTACACCACAACACACACACACACACACACACCACATACTGTATTCCTGACATGTGGTTGTACTCACTCGTCCACTCTGAATATGAAAAAAGAATAAATCTGGCTAAAGTCACAGCAGGCCCACACTCCCGGACTGCATAAACAGTGCGTATGCTGTGGTGGGGGCACTAATTAGAAAAGGCTGCTTGGTAAAGGGAGTATGTGATTTGGGACGTAGCCCTAGTGCCCGCCTGCCCCTCCCGCCCCCTATTGCTCCCATTCTGTTAGTTGCCTCCCTGGTATGGATGCTGCCTCGGTGCATCTCTCAGTTTCTAATCTGATTAAACGACTATGCGTGTCGGAGAAATACGTGGAGCACGTGGAGGATTTATTTATTTATTTTTAATTCTAGTGCAAATTTAGAGCAGCACCAATTAGGCAGAAGGGCGCGCGCGCGCGCGCGTGAGAGGCGTTTTAAGTGGAGAATGTGAATGAGGTATGTTTATAATTCAGTGTTTATAACAATGTATCACTGAGACTGAATAGAGATGGGTAATGTTTATGCATTTTGTTGAATGCGTGGGTGCGCGCGCGTGTGTGTGTGTGTGTGTGTTTGGAATGGGGGAGGGGGGTTCTTTGTCTTGTTTTGCAACCTGCTAAGGTGAAGCCTACCTGTGCTCTTATTGCCTCCAGTGCCTAATCCTGTTTTTTACACATTGTGCATTCTGTACAGTCATATATTATATATGATATTTTTTTTTCATTCAATTTTAATATGATATTGGTCCCACTAGAGATGTTTCTCATTCAGGTTTGCTTCATCATAGAGGCTTTGTGTGTTTGTTTTCCCTAATGTTCTCATATTACCAGATTATTATTATTATTATAGCCAGATCTCATATGTGCATGCATCAAATGCACTCCCTTGATTATTAAAAAAAAAAAAAAAAAAGCTATGTTAAATATTTTGTTGCACATATTTTTAACACTGAATTTAAATGCATGGCATTAATGAAGGTGCAACACACATCATCTGTTATTAACTTGCACCTGATATATTCTAAAGAAAGGGAAAGAAAATGATATGATTTGCTTTCAGCTGTTTTGTTTGTTTGTGTGATGATAATGATGATGATGCAACTAATTGCACATTTTTAATCCGGTCAGTCTTGATCACGGACAGACTGATATTGTTCCGTCCTGTATTTTAGGTGGCTGTCTTATCCCTGTTCAAATTTCACCGACTGTCATCAATTTGGACGCTCTGTCCTCTTTCTCTATAAAAAATGGACAACCACCAGACACTGACAGACTCGTTGCTTGGACCCCAGGACAGAGAGCCGTCAGGCAGTCAGACTCCAGGCCCTGTTACAATTCAGCCAAGTGAGACAGCCTTCTCTGCACACAAATCTGACTCATTCCCATGCCTGCAACCCCTCTCTTTGCATCAACAAGCCCAGGGAGAGGTACATGAGTCTGGAGAGGCCGTAGTAGTCGTCAAACAGAAGACTGCGAACGGTGGTAGTGTAATCGCTCTTGTTTTGAATGGCATTGCATTGCATGATTCATATTAACCTTGCTGGCAGTGTAAATATGCAATTATGCTTTAATTCATAAATAGCTCACGTAATAATATAAGAAAAACATAGATGATGTATGAAAGGCTTGTTTGTCCATTGCGAATGCTGATAGATAATGGTGCAGTAATAAATTACTGACCGCGGAAACATTTTGTAGACCTGAAAGCAACAGTGATTTATTATTCAGGGAGCACTTTATGTCAAGGCTGATGGAACCGGTGGTTAACTGTTAAGCCAACATATTGTCCTATAAATAGTTTGCTATTCATTACCAGTGACAATCTATTGTAAGTAACCACTGTATACTTGCATAGTTTGTGGTTGGTTGACAGGCTGCTGAGCTTGGCATTTTCATTATTTAGAAGGCTCGGGGGATGTGGTTTATAAAGTCGTTTGGAGTAAAAAGCAAGATTTTTTTTTTCCCCACTGTGGGTGTGTGTGCTTAATGTAATTAATTTTTGCATTCCAATCAAAAATGACAAGAAGATTGTCTTGTCAGGAGCAGGAAGGGAGACACTGATGGTATAAAACTTTATTAAAGTTACAAAAAGTCAGCATTGCGGAAGGGTCAAATTATTCACCTGGTTCAAGCAAAGAAAACAATGAAGGAGATTTAAAATGACTGGAATTGGATTAGGATCCCTATAACACTTTATTAACACCTGGAAGAAATGTGGTCAGGAAAATGTATGAATGAAGAGATCATGTAAATGCTTGGTGAAGTTGCATCATAATGAATTGACTGTAGAAATCACAGCTCTGTGAAAGTAAGAGCATTTCCATACATACACATGAAAACTCACAGGATAGAAATGAAACAGATGTGTAGCCTTAAGAAAACCACCTGTTAGTAAGACTAATCTGAAAAAAGGCTTGAATTTGCTAGGGAGCATAAATTTAGACTTTAGAGCAATGGAAAAAGGTCATGTGATCTAATGAGTCCAGATTGGGCCTATTCCAGAGTGATGTATAAGTCAGTACTCATCATGCATATTGGCCACTGTACATGCCTCTGGAGGCAGTGTTGTGATCTGGGGTTGCTTTAGTTGCTCAGCTCTAGTCTCAACAACATTATGAAAAACAAAACAAGTCAGTTGACAGCCTGAATTGTCACATCTATGGATTTTTTACCCCCTGATGACATGGGTATATTCAAATGTTAAAAAAGTGGTAAGGGCATGAGACATCATTACTAATAAGGACTGTCAATATTAACGCATTAATGCAGGGATTTTGAGCCCCACATAATCTTGGTATTTAAACAAAGTGATGTTCATTTATCTTGTGTATCAGATTTGTGATTAAAGGTTTGGGTGGGTCGCAGAAGATTTTTTACATATTAAATTGGGCTGCTTCCTTGTTAAGTTAGGGAATGGCTGGTTTAATCAATCAGTATGTATGTGTGTATGTATGTATGTATCTTGTGAACAGCTTTATCATACCACTGCTATGAAATATGGAAGATGCAATACAATATCCATTATTCTGTACTGATGATCAAATCCCCTGTTTCTGACAGCAGGTCATGGAGTCTACTCCTCTCCTCCAGAAGCAAAAACCTCAGTTCCCAGACTCTCCTCTCCACCCCGGCGTCATCATTCCTTACCCCATGCACACCCACCTCACTTTGGACGCACGAGAAAGGGTAGCAGATCAAGCTCCGTTGCTTACACTGCATTCTCGCCACGGCCTTCAATCTCCCGCCACCCAAGCTTGGCAACCAACCCACCACTGGATCGCTCCAAACCCAAAGATTACCTCATCCTGGCTATTATCGCCTGCTTCTGCCCTGTTTGGCCAATTAACATTGTGGGATTTGTCTACTCTGTCATGGTGAGCAGTGATAGAGAATCATGTTTGTCTTGTTCGGATTAGAATGCATAGATTGTTGGATTGTTGCTGCTCTTTTATAATAAGAATAAAATCCAGACATAATCATAGTTATAGTCAGATCTGTATTTTTGAGCTCAGTTTATGTGTGAGGGTGTGAAACCAGTGTGGTTGTCTTGTGCTGATCTACTATATGATGCGCACACCTGACCATCACACCTGTAGCATTACACCAGCATACCTGTAGTCTCCCCTTCACCAGAACCTGTTCCAGCATAATATGAAAGTCAGGTCGAGGAACACATGTGCCATGTACAGAACCCTGACCCAAACCCCACTGAACACCTTAAATGAAAAGGAGAACCCCAGAATTTCCATAAAACTCCCTGTAGCTGCTTAACTGTGTGTTGCTTCATTTGTAAAACATGTAGAAGTATCTGCAAGAACACTTACTCTCACTTGTGTCTATTTGTTTGCAGTCTCGCAACAGCTTAGAGCAGGGGAATATTGACGGAGCCATACGGCTGGGCCGGGTAGCTAAGCTCCTTTCCATCGTGTCGATTGTGGGCGGAGTTTTTATCATTGTGGCATGCGCTGTGAATCTATCAAGTAAGTGAAAAAATCCATCTGCGTTTCTTACACTACTCTAAACAATGTGCATTTGTTGGGGAATTTTCTGTGCAATACATTGTGAAATAAAAAAAAAGCATACATACTGGTAATTCAGCATACAAATTTAATTCGTTCCTGAGGTAAGTTCTTTCATATTGCGAAATTTCATATTGTGAAATGCATTTTTTCATAGAAAATATTTTCCAAAAATTTATAATTTCCAAAACAATAACCACCGGAATGTACGCTTTTAGCTGACTTGGTTTCTCGTATCCCAAAAATGCGTCGCAGGGCGTAACAATTTCTTGCAAAATTTTAGTTCTTAAGGCGAAAATATGCCGATATGTTCGTATGCTGAGGTACTAGTGTATTCTTAGATAGATAGATATATAGAGTACTTTATTAATCTCAAAGGGAAATTAAATCATTACAGCAGCAGTTCACATGTACAACAAGGAAGCAGCAAACAAGAATTGCAATAAGGGGGGTAAAAAGTTTACAATTAAGGTGCATTAATGATGTAAAAATTGTGTAAAAATTTAAAAGGGCATTAAAGAGGTAGAAAAATGCTATCAAATAATATGAATATGAAAAATGTTGCTTCTATGTACACGTTCATGATGATTGTATATACAGTTGGGAATGAAACTGTACATAAGGAGAGAATGAACCAGGAAGTATATAACCCCGCTATATAACCAAGTATATAACAAAGCAAATACTCGCTGGTCCATTCTTCAATTCAATTCAATTAAATTTTATTTATATAGCGCTTTTAACAATCGTCATTGTCTCAAAGCAGCTTCACAAAAA
>JAQQZT010000006.1:5313096-5388711 GCA_030068275.1 Clarias platycephalus
GCGTACCATGTTCCTTGGAACTGCAACACGCACAGTCAACTGTGACCACAGAATGGCAAAGCTCTAACGGAAATTTTACATTAAAGTGTACAGATTAAAAAAAAAAAAAGAAAGAAAGAAATTTGACTTACCCTGTACTTGTCAAAGTCCTTTTTTACTGGGATGTTGCTGACTTGACAGTCCTGTGCCCAGCCTATGGCCAGGACACAAAGAGCAAAAGTGAGCCTCAGCATGCTGCTGTCTGTAGGACCTGCAAAACAGCACGAGGGTTACACTGACAGATTTTAGAAAGACAAAATTAAACTAACAAAGTCCACAGGCATGTTCTTTCTGATTTGTTCAAACAGTAAAGTGAAGTAAAAGCCCAGATGTTTTCCAGATGTTTTCTGCAGATAATTAGACTACACCGTACCTTATGAGACGCAGTGACAAAGTATCAGTGCAACACTGTTACAGACTGAGCTTATATAAGCTTTGAGGACAATTTCGCAATTCCACTTGGGGAATGAAAAAAAAAAAAAAACCTTTCTCCAAGCATTTTCTTCATTGGACAGATTTTTCTTGCATAACGGCAAGGGTCTCAAATATCTAGCAAATCTTGGTTTAGTCCCTCCCTAGAGAAATTGCATAACTGTGTTACAAAACATATAAAGGTAATAAATCATCAGGGAAATAAATTTATATCAGCTATGTATATATGATCTATATAATTATTCTTTAATTTACTTCATAAACGTACAGTGAAGCCAAATAGTCTTTTCTTTGTTGTTATTTGTTTTTTTCCAGGAGTAAAACTTGAAAACTTGAAACTTGAAAAGCAATGAATGAATAACAGGGTTCTGCTGTTTTTGTGCTTTTTATTTCACTTACCATAGGTCCCCACTTTAACAGACATCCCTATACTGTACGTACATCCACATATAGCAGACTTTGAAAAGTCTCGCAGACTTTGAAAGTCGTACTTGATTCACTAAGACTGCTCATGTGTGCATATCAGCATATAGAATCACCAGCAGTCTCAGAACTGTGCATGTTTTTTTATTTGCTGGAGAAAAACAACACTGGCTGCATGTTCTGACTTGTGCTGCCTCTTTCAATTCTCATTTTTACCATATTTTAAACATGTTTTTCTCCCATGCACTGATCTGACTAAATACCAGATTTTAGTTAATAATTACTAAACATTACAGAAGATACATCCCAGACAATTTTTAAAAATGTATATCCAAAATATTTTATCCTGTAAAACTGCTTTGCAACAATGTCATTTATTAAAATTTATAATTAAAAAAAAAATGATAATTTGCAACGGCAAAGTGGGATAGTGGTGAGCTCCAAGGTCTAGAGTCCAACTCTTGAGTTTAAATGTTTTCCACCGTACTTGGTAGGTTTCCTCCCATAGTCCAAAGACATTTCCAAATTCCCTGTAGTGTGTGAATGAGTGTGGTGAGTACACTAGGGTGTACCCCAACTCCTGCCCCAAGTCCACCGCGATAGGCTCCAGGCCTCCTGCAACCATGTACGGTATAAGCGTTATATAGAATGGCTGAGTGAATATGTTGTTTGCATGAACTATATCTAGCATAAAACAACCATTCAAAATATGGATACATTGAGTGTAGTTGATTCACATACCAGGATGTTCTTGAGAGATGGGAGTGAACCAGACACCCCAGAGGAAAACTTATCTGTGCACGGTGAGAACATGGGACACCCTGTACAGATGTTAGCCTGAGCTCAGGAACAAACCAGGCATCATCCTGGAGGCGGGGCAGCGCTGCTATCCACAGCAACACTGTTATAAAATATTTGTCAAGTTACTAAATGTTCCCTGTACTAAAATACTTTTTGTCAAATTAACCCAAATAATTTGGTAACAAGTCAACAATCACATGGTTTAGTGGTTAGCTCAGTGGCTTTCCTCCCTCCATGGTTGAGGGTTCAAGTCCTGCCTTTGACCTGTATGCGTGGAGTTTGCAAGGGTGTACTCAGTGGTTAATGGGTTTTCTCCAGTTACTCTGGTTTCCCCCCACAGTCCAAAGACATGCAGATTAGGCTAACCCCGCCTAGTGCCCCGAGTCCCCTGGGATAGGCTCCAAGCTTACCGTGACCCAGGACAGGATAAGCTTTATACAGAATGAGTGAGTGAGTGAGACTTCCTTAGCAAACACAGATTAATAGCCTCTTGAGACATGAAATTTGATCCCAACTACATTGTCTATTATTCTGTATAAATCTACAGATGTAGATGCCAAAACGACAACCCTTATACTATACTCGCATTTTTGTTGCTTTGGATCTGGTGTGAACAGGAACACTGTAAGCCCCCAATTTATCAATGATTGGACAGATGGACTCCACACAGGGAATATTTGGATGGTACATTGACACAGCTGACAGACTGTGCATGTGTGCATCCAAGATTTCTGGATGCAAAGTCGATTTTATCAAGATTTCCAGCTGATCACAGGTTACTATTGTTTTATATCATGGTTTATCATATGCATATGTGCTTTATTGTCATCAATATTGTGCTAGTGGTGCTAGATTAGCTACTGTACATGTTCAGCCTTCACAAGCCTTAATATTACACTACTGTATTCAATACACTGCATGACAGCTTCAATCAAAATCTTGTCTACACTGGTTCATATGCTAGACCATTTTTGGTGGCTCCAGCCTGTAAACAGTGTGTAACCAGTCAGCTGTTCAGACCCTCTTCATGTTCTGCAGGAGCATGGTAGTAATCACTTCTTACTTAATCCTGGATTTTCATTGCCAAAGACCAAAGTTGCAAAGCCTTCTGCTGTCTGAATCTGGTCCATTACCTTCCTCCAACTCAAGATACAGGGACAAAAAAAAGACTCAGTACCCTCTTTTAAATTCAGCAGCATAATGATGAGTCAGTCTTAATCTCTTCGTCAGAAATAGACCCTTGGCACTGATTTGTAAGACAAAATGGCTAATTATAGCTCACTTCTTTTTAAATGTCACTTCTCAATGCTCAACACAATACAGCGACAGTATTGGGATGCTTCTTGAGGACGGTAATGCAAATTAATGATGCTTATCAAAGCTGTTATTGTTGCTTCTATGATGAACAACAGATTCTTAGATTGATTTATAGTTTTTTTTTTTAATACTAGTGTTTAAATCCTAGCACCAATTCATAGCTGCTAGACTTACATAGGATGTTCTTGATTGCTCAGTTCAGGTATGTAATAAGCATGAGAGAGCATCTAAGGATATCGATTATTAATAATTATGCATTGTTTCAGAGAAATGGTTGATGTATAATATATAGTATCATGACATTTACGGCACAAAACAAGCCACTGATTGGATTGTAGAATGTACAGTGATCAGTGTGGGGATTTGCAGGTTAAGAAAGCTTAGAAGGTTTAATGTTATGACGTCACCTTAATTAGCAGTCGCTTTGATCTCTTCAGCCTGTAAGCCTCCGTAGTCTTCCAGCTTGACTGAGGAGGCCAGGAGCCTTTTTTGTGCTTTATGTAGAGCTACAGTGTAGGATGCAGCTGGGTGAAGAAAAGAGTCCAATAAACCAAGCAATACTGTTCCTGATCTCCTTCTAGCTTTTCTATAGGTGATGCATCTCCTTTAAGGACGTCGTTGCAATCTCACACCTGATACAAGATGGCAGACAAGGAGAGTGTGGAAAAATACTTGGAGAATAACCCACAGTTTGCAAAAGAGTATTTTGACAATAAGGTGAGGCCTGAAGTCATCACTGCTGCTTTTTCAGAGAAGCTCGAGATCACAGATCCGTCCTCCTACAAGGATGTCTCGCAGATTCAGGAGGCTACCGTCATATTTGACCTGGTCAGGGAAATACAGAGTGAATCAGTCATGGAGAAGAGCTTGCACAGGGTCCTCCAGAGGATATCTTTGCTAGTGAATGCAGATCGATGCAGCTATTTTATATGTCGAGCTAGAAATGGAATC
This sequence comes from Clarias platycephalus, assembly GCA_030068275.1. Lineage (NCBI taxonomy): Eukaryota > Metazoa > Chordata > Actinopteri > Siluriformes > Clariidae > Clarias > Clarias platycephalus. The sequence goes on from JAQQZT010000006.1 coordinate 5,317,060, forward strand.
CCAGAGCTCGCCACGTGTCTTTTCGATGTTACTCCTACCTCCACATATGAAAGCAATTTGGTCAACCCGTTGTCTGAAATTGTGTTCCCTACTGACATCGGCATAGTCGGGCAAATATCGACAAGCAAAAAGGGAGTTAACATACCTGATGTGAAGCAGGTGAGTGCATGATATTGAGAGGTTAACAGATCATTGGTAAATATGTTTTAATGTGTAGAATGACAAATATTTGGCCAAACACAGGGACTTACTATTTGTGTAAGACTTAAAATTTTGTCAGATTATCCAAATTAAAATCCAATAATTACCCCTTTATTTCATGTTTAAGAATAGCAGCATGTGAGCACCTACACACAAAAAAAGAAAACGTTCAAAATGATCTTCAGGAGATATTTTGTCCTGTTTAAGGCTTTGCATCACAGAAGTATTCAAATAAAGCTAAACCCTTAAAAAAAAACATGTAGCATAGATTTGTCTTTTTTATGCTATTTTAGTTATTACACGCCATCAAAAGTTTCCTGTAAGCAAATTACTGTTCTCACAAACTGTTCTGTACAAAAAAGTATTTTGTGTTTCAGAGAAAAATTTGAGGATACTAATTTTTCCATTAAAGGTGCCATAATGATATAATTTGTTTTTTTGTTCAGATTTATTAAATTAGTTTCATATAGAAGTGTCACAAAGATAAAAAACATTTTAGAGAAGTGTTATTTGCACCATTAAATAATGCTACATGCACAAAGCCAAAAAGATTAAACACCGTTTGAGCCCACAGCCAACAAGTGAACATCAATATCAACACTACACCTTAACATGCATAAGTAGAAATGAATATACAATCTGCAATTTTACTCAAGCATAATTATGTAAATGAGATGTTGGATAGATAAATGAGGCATATTAAAAAACATTTAGTTTTTTTCCCCATAGGTATTTAGGCCTGTGATTTTAATTGTGATGCCATAACTATTATAGATTTCCATAATTACCACCAGCTTATATTTTACCAAAGCAGTTTTCTTGGTGGTGGCACGCTGGTGTAGTGGTTAGCACTGTCACCTTGCACCTCCAAGGGTCCGGGTTCGATTTCCGGCCAGGCTCGATTCCCGTCTCTGTGTGCATGGAGTTTGCATGTTCTCCCCGTGCTTGGTGGGTTTCCTCCGGGTACTCCGTTTCCTCCCACAGTCCAAAGATATGCAGGTTAGGCTAATTGGTGTCCCCAAATTGCCCGGAGTGTGTGTATGTGTGTGTGCATCCTACGATGGATTGGCACCCTGTCCAGGGTGTACCCTCCCTCGTGCCTTAAGCCTCCTGCGATAGGCTCCAGGTCCCTGTGACCTTGAATACAGGATAAAGCGGTATAAAAGATGAGTGAGTGAGTGAGTGAGTTTTCATGGTACAACATAACTAAAATCATAAATGATTCATATCAGAAAAGAAAAAATCTGTAATTATCATTAAACTAAATATCAATTTTCTTTCATTACTCTTTCCTGCATGTATTTTACTGATATTCAGACAAAACATAACTGATTTATCTGATGATCATAAAGATATTCTTCTTCTTCTTTTTTCAATTTTAAAAAGAACCCCCGTTTTAGTGACTTTGTAGACAACCAGACAGGCTACACCACCAAAAACATATTGGCTGCTCCCATTGTGAGTGGAAAGGATGTGCTCGGAGTCGTCATGGCAATAAACAAAGTCGGAGCAACAGAATTCTCCAAAGCAGATGAAAATGTAAGTGTAAATAGCTTGGGCAATAAACTCGGGACAATCAATCCAGCACAAATAGCAGATTACAAAGCATTTATATTACATTCACCTTTATTTATTGGCCATATAATGTAATCCAAAATAATGCAGAATAATCATTCTTGTAGGATCTAGCTTTTAGAGTTTAACAGTACTATAAGACTGGCTATACAGAAGTGCAAGAATATGAATAGGAAGAACTGAAGGACACTTAGCTAAACTTGGGCAGAAACAGTACTGTAACAAACCAGTGGGTCATTCTGCAAATTAGAAGGCTAACTTGGAGTAATTGTAAAATAATAAAAATATATAGTTCCTTGATCTAAATAGTCATATGCATTGCACATAGGAAGTGGCAAAAAAAAACTTGCTTGGAAAGTTGCTTACTGAAATTCCAGGCATATAGTAGCCTTTTCTTGCCATACTGCTACAGTTGCACCATTTAGCCGCATACTTAAGAAATGCTTCAGCGTGCTCTCTCTTATTTTAGTACAGTTTTAATACTTATTATTTGATTTTGATTCATTTTCTGTTGCCATCTATAGAATAAACTATTAAAACATGCTTTCTGCTCTCTCCAAGCTCTTCAACAAGTACCTAAACTTTGCCTCGGTCATTGTTCTTCAGCATTACACCAATTATATGTGGAATGTAGAATCCAGAAGAAGTCAGGTAACTCATCAGTGGACAAGAGCATTCTGTAATTTTGCCATGTTTAAAGCCAATGGCAAGGCCGCATGGGTGCTGTTCTTTTACCTGTACTGCAGGTTCTTCTCTGGTCTGCCAGCAAAGTATTTGAAGAGTTGACAGACATTGAGAGACAGTTTCACAAAGTTTTGTACACTGTGAGGACCTACCTGCAGTGCGATAGGTACTCTGTGGGGCTACTGGATATGACCAAAGAGAAGGTACTTTGATCATTTATGTTAGACACACATCACTCACTCACGAAAATAACCTTTCTAACATTATCCCATTCTTTCCATATCCTTATCACCCAATCATTGGTGTTGCTCTGGATTAGGAATTCTATGATGAATGGCCGATTAAACTAGGAGACGTGGAAGCGTACAAGGGGCCAAAGACACCTGATGGCAGGGTAACTCATTTCACTACCAATTTTATATTATCTTATTTAAAATAGCTAAGCATGGACTCAGACAGTCAATATGACTGATATGATTCCTCACATGCTTCACAGGAAATCAACTTCTACAAAATCATTGATTATCTTTTAGAAGCTAAGGAAGAAATCAAAGTCATACCGTAAGTACGATTTGCATGCTAATAGAGTCACTGTGTCCACTGTATACTGTGCATGTTTGGATTGCATACTAAACTGCTTGCATTTTATTTTCTTGGCAGGGGACCGCCTGCCGATCACTGGGCTCTTGTTAGTGGACTCCCCACCTACGTAGCTGAAAATGGCTTTGTAAGTTTTATTCTTTTAAAATAATACCCTTGTGCACATCTTAAAAAAGGTCAAGTAACCATCCATAAGACATGGCAGTCTGTGGCTGTAAATATCAGATTCAGATTTATTTGTTAGCCTTTGGTGTATAGTGTAAAGTGAATTTGTTTTGTACAATGAAAAAATATTCTTTGTCTGTTGTTTGCAGATTTGTAACATGATGAATGTTGCTGCAGATGAATACTTCACGTTCCAGGTATGGTGCACAAAACAGTCTTATTCGCCAACACCATTACAGAATATAACAGCAATTACAGCTCTGGAAACAAATAAGAGATCACTGCAATTTACTCCAGAAAATTTCTAGAGTGCACCTATAAGGAAAAAAAAACATAAGAAACTGATTATTTTGCAGTCTTGTTTCCAGTGCTGTATATTGGAATATTATCATATTATTATAGCATATTTTATCATATTATTAGCTATGTTTAATAATAATGTCTATAACACGTATGACTGCATTTTCAATACAATAGCATATAAAGATGGTTGACAAATTAAAAGAACAACTTAAGATACATTTTATGCTGGCAGGTTTTGTTAGGTGCTCTTTTTCACCTAGAAAGCAAAGCTTGTGTTAATAAATGGGGGCAGTGGTAGCTCAGTAGTTAAGACATTGGACTATTGATTGGATAGTTTCAAACCCCAGCACCACCAAGTTGCCACTGTTGGGACCTTGAGCAAGACTGCTTGGATGTATAACAAGATAAAAATGCAATCATTCTGGAGTGTGCCAAATGCCATAAGTGCAAAGGTATTCCCATGGATCATTTTATTTCCATCACCAAATATTTCTATCCTGTTTTGAGTATCTCATCCAGGATGACTTCACTCCTATTCACAGGACACTATAGAGTTTAATGATTCGTGTGATTATAAAGAATTCACAAGACATTGGCAGGTGTGTTTTGGTGCCTGGCACCAGACATTTGCCAGTAGATCCAATAAGTGCTGGCCAATGTCTGGTGCCAGGCACCACAACACACTTGCCAATGTCTTGTGAATTCTTTATAATCTGGGATCTTTATAAAGATTCTTCATATAAGTGAATTCTTTATGATCTGGGGCCATCCCATGGATGCACGGTTGCTTTGAGATCTGAGAAATTTGGAGGGCTGAAGTCTATCCCAAGAGACAGGGATGGATGGGTTGCCAATTCATCGCAGGCACTTTGGTGTCCTAGTGCCTATTTATCATGGCCAGCATTTAATTTTATAGTGATTTGTGGTGCATTGGGCTTTCTCTGGGATCTGGCCGGACAGACAGGCCTGGGTGAGCCTTGGGCATTTATGATCCTGTCACCAGCATAGCTGGTGATCAATTTTACTCACCTCGCCTGTCAGTTGTTATTATGTTATGGTTGATCGGTGTAATAATAAGTGGTCTGCTCCTCCATAATTAATTCATTTATTTATCTTCACCAACAACTTTATACTGGCCAGGGAAATGCTGGATCTTGAGCCACACTAGGAGTAAGGCAGAAATAGACTCTTACTGAGACACCATTCAAAAGTAGCATGTTGATAACATTTTACATGTATTCTTATATTCAATTCTATATTCAGCTAGACATATTCTTCCCACATGAGTATAAAAAGTCTTGACATTGCCCATCTTAAACATTCCACATTACCATCAAGCCTGATATCACAGTTTAATGCATGTAATTTTAGCAATATTCATATCTGTCTGTTTATATTGACCTCAGAAAACAGCAGTGGATGACACAGGCTTTGTCATCAAGAACGTCTTGTCTCTTCCAATTGTTAACAAAAAAGAGGAAATAGTAGGCGTGGCCACGTTCTTCAACCGAAAAGATGGCAAGCCGTTTGAAGAGCAAGATGAGCAGATCACTGAGGTGAGACAGCCACAACTGTTACTGTTCAATTCATTTAATGCTTTAGACACTGCTATAAATGGCTGTGTTTGAGCTTTTATGTTACAAGCTTCCTCTCATATAGGCCCTCACACAATTCCTGGGATGGTCTGTGCTCAACTGTGACACCTATGATAAGCTGAATAGAACGGAGTGGAAGAAAGAGATTGCTCAGGAGATGGTTCTGTATCAAACCAGAGCAACCCTGAACGAGGTCCAGGAGATCCTGGTGAGCTCACTAGATTATAAATGTATACATTTTTCAGTATAGGTGAGCATTAATATCTCACATGCTCTGTTCGTGTTTTTCAGAACACAAGGGAGAAGTTGAACAAAGAACCAGAGGAGTGTGATCAAAAAGAAATGTACAAACTCTTGGTAAGCCTATAGACAATTATATGTACATAATTAGTTAACAGTTTCTCATCAGCATGGAAATAAGGACGTTGTCTGATGCTGGGCTTACCTTATCACACATGCTCATGAACAGAGGGCAAACATACCTGAAGCCAAGGATGTTGAACTGCTAGAGTTCCACTTCAGTGACTTTCCTCTCTCTGAAGTCGACCTTATAAAGTGTGGTATCCGCTGCTTCTTTGAACTTGGTGTGGTGGAGAAGTTTAAAGTTCCTCCAGAGGTCAGACACATTTTTCCCTTATTTGAATTTCCAGATAAAGCACCACTTCATTTTACCACTTAAACAAATGACAAATTGCATATTTTCTATTATGTGAACAGGCTATATGTATAATCAGCAGTTAAAAGTGTAATATTATTGTAAAAACTGATATACAACTATCAGTCACAAAATTATGACCACCTGCCTAGTATTAAATTTGCAGCAATTTGAGCTACAGTCGCTCTTCAATTGGATTGGGCTATATGGGCCAGCCTTCACTCCCCACATGCATCAGTGACCCTTGGTCACTCATCACCGTCACTTTTTCTGGTTTTCCTTCCTGACCAGTGCAGACCTGGAAAATTCAGCAAGAGCTGCAGTTTTGGAGTTTCTCTGATCCAGTTAAAGAGTCATCACACTTTGGCAGTTTTCAACGTCACTTAAATCCTTTCACTAGCCCATTTTTTCTGCTTCCAGCACATCAACTTTAGGGACAAAATGTTCAATAATGCATACTACTGTATGTCCCACCCTCTTCCATCCACCACTGTAATGAAATATTATAACTGTGGCTACTTTGATAAGGGGTCAAATTGTGAAAACCGGTGAGCAGGGTGATGGGTGGCCAAGGCTCATTGATACACATGGGGAGCAAAGGTTGGCCTGTGTAGTCCTATCTAGTAAATGAAAATGTTAGTGCTGGTTCACATAGAAAGATGTCAGAAAACAGTGCATCTCTGTTTTGGTTGCAGTAGAGGGGACCTACCCAATATTAGGCAGATGATCATAATGTTATGGCTGATTGGTATAATGGATAAATTATATATAACAGATCTGTGAGATATAACATCTGTGAGTCTTTAGAATAAAAATTTACTAGTGATGTATTGTATTTCCCAAAACTAACCTCAGGTACTAACCAGATGGATGTACACAGTCAGGAAGGGTTACAGAGACATTACTTACCATAACTGGAGGCATGGCTTCAACGTGGGACAAACCATGTTTTGTTTACTGCAGGTAGGAAATTTTATTCGGTTTCAGTATTGGAAGTGAAATCTGTATATAATTGTCATGATTTTTTTAAATGCACGTTGATGCTACGAATCTCCCATCCAACCACAACCCGAAAGAGCTCTGTTTGATTAAGTCCACTGAAGTACACTGAACTCATTGTCAGGAGAATGGAACTAGTTTCAGATGACCTGCATTTTCTGACATGGTGCATTATTATGCTGGAATTAGCCAATTTAAAAATGGGTAAATTCTGACCCTGAAGGGATACACATGTTCAGCAACAATACTCAAACAGGTCATGGCATTCATGCTTGACTGGTAGTCATCCATATGCCTGATCTGTGTGATCAGGCTATTAAATGCTGGAGATAATTAAAAGCGTAATGTTGATGCCTAAATTTTGAATCATGTCACAAAAGAAATCAGACCCATAGCCTGTATATAACTGGACAAATCCTCTATGACATCACCCATATGCTTTCTGAAGAGCGGTTTTTGAAGCTCAACTGTGGGAACTCTGGTAGTCGCCATATCAGGAGGACTCCACCTACACCCTGGTTAACCCATAAATGAACAAATGGCTAGCTATCTTATATTTAGCTTAGCTAAATGTTAATTTATATGCTCAAGGCAAGTTTATTTGTATAGCACATTTCATACACAATGGTAATTCAAAGTGCTTTACATAAAAGAGAAAAAAATAATCATAAGAAATAGAAAATAATAGCACTAAGACTAAAATTATTAAAATTTGTTTTGTAGTGGCACTTTTGAAAACTACTTAAAATTTGATTTAGAATCAAAATAATACAGTTGAAAATATAAGAAACATAAAATACAGTGCAGTCAGTTCGGACGTAGCACAGTGCTCATTCAATAAATGCACAGCTAAACAGATGAGTTTTAAGTCTAGAAAAGTTACTTTGCATTTGATACCCTACACCTACATCTATACCCAACAGTTTCAAGATCTACACAGCCGAGAAGTCCACAGATTCCAGTTAGTTGGTTAGCTAAAGTGATGCATGGCAGACAGCTAGTGGTTTGACAACTGCAATGCAGCTGTCACTCGAATCGACCATACCCCTAATTAGGCATAATTTTATGGTCTAATGTAATGTTAACAGATTCACCACATTCAATTGTCAAAAATGGAAAATATAGCTTGGGGGTGGGAGGAGGGTCTATGCAGATTGATTAATTTTTTAAACCAGCTAGTGGTCAATCTAGGTATTGCACATTTTGGCCCTTCCACTGTGGACTGTTTTTTTTTTACAGAACCGATAATTGTCCCGTTAGCGACGTTATTTATTTTCGGTTGGCCAGAATTTCACTCACAGAAACACCACGGACTTAATATTTTTGTTTTTCACACCATTATGGGTAATTCCCAGGTATTCCTATTGCCCTGTGAGCAAAGTGGATACTGGTTTGTTATTCCTGATGTGTATCTCTGGCATAAAATCATTTAAATAAATCATTTAAGTAAGCGCTTGGTTCTAAAAAGAGAGATTAGTCATGTCATGCTGCATCAGTCATCTAGCCCTCAGGACGCTGTGAACTTCCTGAATATCAGGCCAGAGTTGACTTTGATCCTTTTAAACATGTCGTCTTCCCAGTAGGTACAAGTTCGCAAAAGAGTTCAGAGTGAGTACATGAGAAAGACAAGCACATGTGTACACAAATGATCACTGGACATTGTCACCCTGATGTATCTACCAAATAAACAAGTTGTATTTATTTATTACCTTTGCCAACTATTTTACCTCCACTGACTCTGCACTGTCATATAGTCCCTTCTTATTTGTCCTTTCCAAACAGACTGGAAAACTGAGAAAGTACTACTCAGACCTTGATGCCTTTGCGATGGTGGCAGCTGCTTTTTGCCATGATATTGACCACAGAGGGACCAACAACCTCTATCAGACCAAGTATGGAATTGGCTGATCTTTAATTCAAAAAATCTGTTGCATATTCACTCATATTCCTTTCATTTCCATTGCAGGAGTGCTTCACCTTTGGCCAAACTTCATGGTTCCTCTATTCTGGAAAGACACCATCTGGAATATAGCAAGACCCTTATGGGAGAAGAGGTTTTAATTCAATTTTATTTGTATAGCGCTTTTAACAGTTGTCATTGTCACGAAGCAACTTTACACAATCAAAAGAAATGAAATCAAGAGGTTTGGAAACATACAGTTTGTTTTAGTAATGTAAAGACTATGTAGAGTATATGTATGTATTTTCAAAAGTTTGTGGACACATGACCATCTGGCCATCATTGAACCATCATTTCTTTGCTGTTACAAAAACCTCCAGTCTTTTAGGGTGGCCACAAGATCATTGATAAAGTCAGGGCTTTAGTGGCATTGAGGTCAGGATTCTGCGCACACCCTGGCACATCATGTCTTCATGGGCCAGGCACTGTCATGGGAAGGGAATTTGTAACACTACATTATACAATGGAATCCTATACAAATGTGTGCCACCAACTTTGTGGCAATAGTTTGTGGAGGGAAAAACCCCACATTTCAGGTGTCTCTATGATTTTGGCCATTTAGTGTATGTAAGCATGATCTATTTAACGGTTTTGTTTTCTTTGGTCTACAGGACATAAACATTTTTCAGAGTTTACAAAAACGCCAGTTTGAAACAGTGCAGCATTTACATGATGTCTGCATCATTGCCACTGATCTGGCTTTGTATTTCAAGTAGGTCTTGCTCCTCTGAATTGCATCAATCCTTTAAAAAACAAACAAAAAAAAAACTAGTCTGTCTGAATGCTGTGCTATTTCTATACCTTACAGAAAAAGAACAATGTTCCAGAAGATTGTTGATGCCACAGAACCAATGGCTGATGAGAAGGAAGCCATTAACTACGTAGCCAACAATCCTGTTAGGAAAGAAATCATTATGTAAATAGCATTACCAAATATTCATTATTTAAAAAAAGAAAAAAAAAAAGAGTATCATGTTTAACATGTAGTCATTATTTTGTTCTCTCTGGTTGGATACAGGGCAATGATGATGACTGGCTGTGACCTGTCTGCCATCACAAAACCATGGGAGGTCCAAAGCAAGGCATGTCGCTGACAATTTAACATAGAACTAGTCTACTTGACCTGCCAAGTAGCTTTTTATATAGTGTTTTCGTTTCTGCTGAAGGTGGCTCTGATGGTAGCTGCTGAATTCTGGGAGCAGGGAGACCTAGAGAGATCTGTACTTGAGCAAGAACCTATCGTGAGTAATTGGAATGTGTTCTCTGATTTCACTTTTAGTATTTACATAAACCAAATATATAGCTCAATCGTGATAGTTTATCTAGATCTTGTCCAGCAGCTAACAATGTTTTTATTTTGTTGGGGAAATCTTTCTTCAGCCCATGATGGACAGGAGGAAAGCAGACGAGCTTCCAAAGATGCAATGTGGCTTCATAGACTTTGTCTGCTCATTTGTGTACAAGGTGATTTTTTTCCTGTGCATTCAGCTGTATCTTAAAGATGAGGATTTGGGCCACCATTAAAAAAAGTTGAGTCTTGACTTTTTTTCTTGGAATTCTGACTCTAATCTAAACTTTATATCTCAGAATTCTGAGTTTAAACTTAGATTAGATTAGAGACAGAACTCCAAGATGAAGAAAAAATTGCAAAACTTTTAACTTTTCTCCGCAGGATTCAGACTTTGTAATTTCAGAATTCAGAATTTTATTTTTAGGAACTTTATTCTTAGAATTCTGCCTTTTCTTTACTCAGAATTCCGGCTTTAGTTTAAAGTCAGAATTCTGAGGGGAAAAAGTCAGAACTCAAATATCTTTTTATGCTGGCCCTAATCCACTTCCAAAGTATATTTTAGTACTTGCAAGCTAAATTTTGAAAGAAGATTTTGAAAGGCAAAACATGTCTTTTGCTCATGCAGGAATTTTCAAGATTCCATAAGGAGATCACTCCCATGTTTGATGGTCTGAACAACAACAGAGCCCACTGGAAAGAGCTGGCTGATGCATATCAAGCCAAACTGGATGCCATTGAGAATGAAAAGAAGAAAGTGGAGGAAGCAAAAGGTCTGTTTAAAGCCACTGATAAATACTGATAAACATGGTTCTCGTAGATGCAATTAACTTTGGACATTAACCCATCATGTTAACAGGATACCTACTGTATGCTTTTAAGGATTTACATTAAAAAAAAATCAAACAGCTGTAAAGCACTTTCAATCAAGGGACTTGCAATTTTTTGCTCTAAACTTTACCATTTTTTTTCTTTTTCAGTACCAGAAGTTACTGAAGGAGGGAAGTCAAAAACGTGCACCATATTTTAGCAAAAACATCTGGACATGAACCTGATCAACCAGTTACAAATGACAGCAGATGGAAGTTTTGTTTTTTCAGACCTCTGGATTCACCATTTTTCATTGCCCCCCTTCGCCCCTTTCTTTAATCCTCCGATGAAAAACTGATAAAAAGGGCTGGTTTTGAAAATCAACTGCTTGTGAAAGGCGTGTCAATGCAGAACACCAGCAAAACTTGAATGTAATGTACAGTCTGGACATCATTTTGTTGTATTAATAGTTCTAAACTAAGATGGGCAGATTTTATTTCTTCCAATAACAGCTGCAGTATAGCAGCTTAAATAATTCCAAATGTCATAATTAAGAGCTTGAATTAAAAAAAAACTCTGTTGATAATACTTGATTAGAGATTAGAAAATTTCTATTAAAAGTATATATATATTTATATGAAACACATGTATTTATTCATTTAAACTGGGAGAACCAGCGTTTTTTTTGGGGGGTGTGGATAATTAAAAAAATAAAATAAAAATACTTACCATTACTTAAGATAGGGTTTAAGGATGGAACTTGACTGAAGTTAGTGAAAAATTTTGATGGGTTACTTCAGTTTGATACAGAAGACCTGACAGTTCTTTTTGATTCCTAATGCACTATGAATGGTGTGAATGTGCAGTTGGCTCTATTTAAAGCACATCTACACTGATTGAGCTAAATGGTCTTGCACAGTACACATATACTGTATGGTTTATGATCTGGCCTTTTACATGGACATTCTGAAAGTGGTAATAAAAAGCTGCATAGGATCAATCAAGTACTGACAGAATTTAAATGTTTTAAAAATGTTTAGGGCTTGACTAGAATGTTGTTTCTACAAAACAGATAATAAGAGTAATACCCATGTTATATAAGTGTGAGCCAGGTCAGATCCAAGATTACACCTACAGTAGTGCAGTAGTACTTTGCTCAGACCTTACTAGGTCTAAAAACATATATTTAATCTCATTGCCCATAATATCAGAAACCTGCCTGGTTATGCAACGTACATACCTTCATGATAAATCTATATATACCTTGAATCTAATCACATGCCAATGCTGCTTCTTTTAATCTTAAAGGACAGGAATATGTTTACTAAAATACAGAACTAAAGATCAACCAATGTAATGTTGAAAGAGAGAATTTCTATCTAGCATCCTCTTACCTCACAGACTTCCATGTGTATAAGCTGCTTTAAAATATACAGGTAATAAACAAGTGAATTCATGGTTCAAAGATCTCCAGTGTCCTGAAGATCCACTCATCCACCTCCGTCATCTATTCCTGTCAGGGTCTTTAGAGGACACGTGGAGAACTTAGAGGACATGGGTCATCTCTATCATCTCTGGGATTATCTAGTAAAGCTGGATCAACTCACAGTAAAGAGGCTCAGGTGGCTGGTGGCCATGAATAGTGACGGCTTCTTTCACTCAAATCCTGAAACTTTCTTATCTTTTAAAGGTAAAAAAGTAAAAAACCTGCTGTTCAAATCACAAGTCATTACAGATCGAAGAAGAAATAGTTTATTTGGTGTCATTCTCATTATTAAGCTGACAGAATATTCACCCTCTGATGTGTGTGTTAGAGCACAAGTGATAACTAAGGCCTGTGTGTTCTTCACTGTTTAGTCTGTGAGAGAAATATTTGATATACTGCATAATGGATTTTTCAAACAGACAGCTACCAATCATTCAAATAAAAATAACATTCAACATATAATATTAGTAACATGTTGTATTGATCATACAAGTCACATAATTGCTTAAAGCAGTGATGTGTTATTAAATCTCCTGCAATAGACAACACTATATTACTACTCGGCTGTAAAGTTTGACACATTGAACCGTGAACCTTGTATAGCTGTTTATCTTAATTTATATAATTCCTTGAACAATGTGAACACTTGTAAACAGTGAGCATTTTTATTCACTCTGTACAAAAGCATTTTTATTGCTTTTGTACATTTTCACTGGTGAGCCAGCCAGGAGGGCGACGTCAACGATCTTTTGGATGGTCGGCTGAGTCCCGTGCTCATAGAAACATATCCTCAAAGTAATCATCAAACTCCTCTTCCCTGAAAAAAGAGACACAAATCGCACTTATGATGGTCTTTACAATTTACATCTAAGCTTCCTACATAAAACTCCAGAATTATAAGAACTCTATGAAAACGACCAAAATAAAAGGTCTAAACTAAATAGAATGTACAATGAATGATGTCCATTAAGGATTTTTTTTTTTTTTTACTTTTTAAACTATGATGACACCCTACAATTCATATTTACAGAGGTTTTCCCCTCTTAGGAAAAAAAAGGACTCTTCCTGTAGTATCTAACATCGGAGACACATGAATAGGATGTGTTCCTAAAATGTAAAATGATATTCAAAGCAAGCTTGGGTGCCATCTCTAATTTTTTTACTTGCTTTTACATGTGTGTAAGTAAGTTATAAACACAAAAATCACACTTTCTATATGCCATGAAATTGATCAACAATCATAACCTACAAATACCTTATTACTGTGCAAGCTGGAGGTACACAGCAAAGTGTTTGTTCAGTACTATGCAAAGGTACTGAGCCACTTCTCATTTCTTCGATTTAAATTAAATGATGTAGATTAAATTAAAGAAATGTGTTCAAAAGTTTTATTGTGGCAGGCTGCAAAGTGTCTAAAGATTTAAAAATTGGTTGTTTGTGTTTACTGGTTGTATCTTAGCAGCAACCTCATTTCCCCTCTAGTCTGTTCCATCCCCATCACCAGTATACTAATCGGTGGCCTGTTTATCTGTCATCATCTGCACCTGTATTAGAGAGTTGTTTTTTATGCTTGAATGATTCATAGGTCACTGTGTGACATAATAATCAAAAAGTGTTCCTCTGAAACAGGGACAAAAAGGTCCTTCAGGAAGCCTGGAGAACTATTCCTCAGCACTACATTAAAGAAATACAAGAAGCCTGGTAATCAAGAAGCCTGGAAGCGAAATCTGAAGAAATTAAGAGTGGCTCAAGGCTTTTGAACAGTACAGTACCTTAAAGTTAGCCGTTTATAACCTGGAGAAATGTGCTTAGTGGGCAGTTGTCCCTGTTCCCAAGCTTCTACTGACACAGTTGTACAGTTATGCCATTTTATTGCATAATAAAGATGACATGCCAGTTGTATGTAGATTGGACAGTGGCTTACATCATGTGTCCATTGTGAATTTGGGGTTAGATGGCCTATTGATTTAGACTTCTGTGATCATTACGTTCCTGCATTAATCCATCACATTCCTTAGTCAAAGATTTTCTCAATAGTTCCGCACACCGTTTTTAATATTTTTAAGATTTTTGTGAATATGGACAGTGGAACTGATAGTATCTCTTAATAAAAAAGCAAAATGTGTAAGCTCACCGTGTTTTCTCCTCCAGAGCAGGGGCTGGACCTTTCCAGTACTCCGACTCCGATGGGCCTTCAGCCTCGTCTTCACTTTCCAAGTCTGATAAAATGATCAATTTCATGTACACCGATCAGATTCAAATCCAGCCCGATACAATGGTGTCAGTGAGAAATGATGAATACCAGATGTGTGTACTAAGTGTTTAAAAAAAATGCAGTGGTGTTTGTGATTACGATCAAGAAGAACAAAAGAAACACAAACCTTTCTCTGAATCATGGGAATTCTCAGAACTTGAGGAAGAGTGTTCTGTAGACAAAGAAAAATAAAAAAGTGTTCAACCTTGTACTACTGCACAACTGCCTCATATATTATAGATAGATCATTAATTACTAAATACCATTTTCATAACATTTTACTGTTAAAGTAGGGAAATGTAATAGAAATGCTCTAAGGATATCTCTAAGCTAAGCTGTCACACTTCAAGCACAGACATGTACAGGAATGCTCACTTGCAACATCAGGGATTTTTCAAACAACACTGCTGGTCTTGTACAAATCTGTCTATGTGGGTTCTGCCCTTAAGGCATTTTATGATGTGGGTTTTGAAGGGAGTGTATGCAAGAACATTTAATGAAAAAGTGTAAATAAAAATAAGCTTTGCCTTTTCGTCTCTTTTTGTGTTTGTGTTTCTCCTTCCGTTCGTGTTTGGACTTGTGCTTGGACTTCTTGTTCTGCGGCTCGTCTTCATTCTCTTTTGATCTGCGTCTCTTTTTCACCTTGACCTCTTTCCTTCTAAAACAAAAAAACAAAAAAAAACTGAAAACAGATAAAAACTGTTTACACTGCAAACAAATAGAGGAATCTAATCATGCCAGCAAGTGTCATCATTTAATATTAGCCATTTGATCACTTCTTGAAGACAACAGGTATTTTGTGGAACAGTTTGCCAGAATGTAATCAGGATCTCCTTACTTGTGATGGTAGTTCAGTCTGAAGGAGCATTCTGGACAGAGACCTAGAGAAAAAAAATCCAAGACGGACATACTGTAAGAGCTAAAATTCAACCAAATAATAAAATGAGTATATAATACAAAACAATTAAAGCACTGGGTAGATTGTCTAGACTATAAATCTGAAAACACAATGCTTCGTTCTACTGTTAAGGTTTTCTCACTTCTATATGGGCATATGTGTCCAAGCTTATCTGTAAACAGCTACACCTGAGAGTTGAGAAACCTGCAGCCATGCTGGACATATGTAGGTAAGACTGGACACCCAAAAAGAGGAACCAAAACTGTAACTTTTTTTTGTTGCTTTATGTATGTTATGTTATGACTCCATATGCACTGCCTAGAGGAGGATTTCTAGAAAGTGCTGTTGCTCTGCATGCAGGTAATGTAACACGGACAGCTGCTCCACTGACGGGCCCGTTAAAGAGAATAGCACAGAAGAAGATTAAAAGCGGTGGGGGTTGCCGCCTTACGCAGTTTCACCAGAGCGTTCCTCTTCTCGCCCTGTTCCACATAAGCAAAATTCACTTCCCAGCTCTTCAAGCCGTCCTTCTTCTCACAGCGTTTGTTACCACACAGAAACTGGCCTGCAACGCATCAGCATATATTTTAGGACATACACATATACATGACAATACATTAATTTTATTATCATTATCATTATTATTATCATCAGTAGGATGGCATTACTTATTACTAATTGTTCAGCTTTAAAAGGTACCATTCAGTCATTTTAGTTACTAATGTTGCCCTTTGTAAGTAAGGGATTTAATGTAACTTGACCTTTAATCAATTTTTATTGAATATCCCTGATGTTAATATTGTCAAAAGTTATAAAGTTAATGTTGACAAAAGAAAGAGAAAGAGAGAGCATTAGAGAGAAGGAGAGAGAGAGAGAGAGAGAGAGAGAGAGAGAACCCTTAACCTGCCCTTTTTCCCTGATGCCAGCAGCAGACTGGCTTTATCTGAATAAGGCTTAACAGGGGATCCTCTGAACTGCTGCTGGGTAAAGTGCGTCATAAGGGAGAACACCACTGCTGGGCTTTCCCAACCGTCTTGGTCGGCTTTAAAGATCAGTTCAGCTTTATGTTCCCTTAACCTGGCTAACTGTCCTCACTCAGGTATTGAAGTGACTCTTGTATGTGTTGTACACATTACTATTATGTATTTGAAGAACTGTGTTCAAGATAAAGTTGCGGTCAGAAGACTATATTCATTCATCATAAACATCATGTTCTATCATGAACATGCCCCTGGATCAGACAGGTTTAAGGGCCACCAGTGGGTCCTAACAAACCGGGTTAAGAGAATTGCTTGAGGGCTGCGTAGTGGCAGCTTGGCAGTACTCAGGCTTGAACCCCTGACCTTCCTATTGCTAACCCCAAAGTAACTGCCCAAATATTTTAACTTCTGCCAGAAGCTTGTTGGCTATAAAAAGCGTCTGTTGAAGATCAATCTAATGTCCTAAGGCCGAACAGAAGCTGTGCCATATGTATGTTTTTGACTCTATATGTATAACTTTCTACAAATTAAATTTTTATTCCTATTCTAATTCTATTAATGATGTATGTTGTGAAATGATCCTACCTTGATAAAGACCGGTTAAAAAAATAATTAATAGCTCAATGTCGACATTCATGTTCATGATGAATGTATGTAAACCTCTGACTGCAAGTGTATCTGTGAGAAGCCAAGGCATGTTAAGGCAAGCTAAAAGTATATAGAACCAGGGGATCTGGAATATACATGTATGTTTCAAACATGTCAGCATGTAGAGTGAATGATTACAGAGTGAAATTTAAAAAAATTATCCAAGTGAGGTACAAGAGAGGTATTTACTGTTGGGTCCATATGTATTTGGACAGTGAATAATCTTGCCTCTTTACACCACAATGGATTTGAATTAATCATTCCAGGTGTGATTGAAGACTTTTAGCTTTAAATCAAGAGATTTACAAAAGTATTGCATTAACCTTCTATGAATTATAGAGATTATTTTCACACATCATTACAGACTCAAAAGTAATCGGTGTGGCCTGTTTCCTTCTATTCAGAAGATAAAAGATCCAGAGTTGATTCCAACTGCTGAATTTGCATTCGGAAGCTCTTCATCAGAACTCTCAATATGTGGTCCAATGGGGCAAAAACAAACAAACAAACAAACAAACAAACAAACAAACAAACAAATAAACAGACCTATCAGAGAGACAGCAGAAAATTAAGGATTGGCCAAATCAACAATCTGGGACATTCTTTATTTTTTTTAAGGAATGAATTGATGAGATGAGCAACACGCAAAGGTCTGGAGGGCCACAGAACAACTGAAGTAGATGATCACAATTCTTTCCAAGGTGAAGACAAACCCCCTCACAACATCTAGCCAAGTCTAGAAAACTCTGGAGGAGGTACAATAGGTGTATCGTTGTCAAAGGCTACAATCAAATGACACATTCTTGCAGAACTTAGAGAAGAGGAGAGTATAGTATGAATAAGGAAAGGCTCGAAGCATACAGTACCACTGCATTTGTCAAACACAGTGGAGGCGAGAGCCTGGTTGGAAGCTGGTGGAACTGGGTCAATTGTGTTTATTGATGACATAGAAATATCAGGAGCAAATCTGAAGTGTATAGAGCCGTATGTTTTTCTGCCCTATGAAAATGTTACATAAGCTTAAGACTCAGTCATTGACTGCTAAGAATTTGTATCCATGTAAAAAAAAGAATCACTTTATTTATAATTAGGTTTGCCCAAATACTTTTGAGCTTCCGAAAATGGATTGTGTAAAAAGATGGCTTTAATTCATATAAAGGATTGAAGCAATATTTTTGTTAAATCCACTGAATTACAGCTGAATCTCGACTTCATTGTGGTGACACAGAGAGGCAAAATTACAAAAACTGCATCACTGTCCCATACTGTATTTTAGCCAGCATGCTGTTGACATTTTGCTCATCTTCGATCTCATGCCAACTGACCACGTGGAGAACCGATTGACATGGGCAAAGTCTTCATATTGACTTCCACTCTTTGACCTTTAGTCAATGATTCTTCAGGTAGTGAGAGTGACTGAGCTGACTGCAAATACCCATGTTGGATTTTCTCATCTCTGCACTGACATTTTTGTGACTCGTGTCCCCCTTTGCTTTAGCGCACGTGAGCTGTTGTCGAGCTGTTAAGTCTCTGACAAAAAGCATCTTGAGCAAAAAGGAAAAACTCCTTATGGCAAGCCGCAACTTTCCTCTGTACAAATAATCCACAATAGAACAAGTATCTTTATCATCATCATCATCATCACTTGTAATACCTACAGATGGAATAAAAAGCTTGTGCTTAGATGTGTATATGTTTGAATGTGGGGTGTGATTATGTGTGTGCGCTTTGCATGGGGGGAGGGGAGGGTTTAACGCCACATCACACCACCAGCTTGTCCTGGTTTCACACCAGATGGTCTTGAACACAGGCCCTGGGTTAATGCCACATACTGTAGGACGACATAAAAGGACAGCACACCCTATTTCTTTCTGTTATTTACTGTACTCTACTATACTCACAGTTAGTACAACATAAACATAGAATTAGTCTTATTTTTCACACTCAACCCTAGGCGATATTTACAGTAGAATACGCACCGTTTGTCTTTAAATTTGTTTTCACGCTCACGCCGTTGCATAACAAAGCTGTAAAATGTGATCCTCACTTTTATAGTTTGTATTTTTTCCTGCATTTTTAAAATCAAAATTGTAAGTGTTGTGTTGACATGGTTCCTTTCTTCCTTTCCTTTTTTCCTTTCTTTGTTTAAAACAGTTAGCAACTGTAACCACACAAAGCAATTTAACTCTGTGATTAATACAGCTCGAATTGTATTTATATAGTAGGCTAAATTGAGGCTCTAAACATGGCACGTTCGCTGATTTCCAGAATTCACACTGCCAGCCAAGCATTAACTTGATGAAGTGAAGGTTCGTCATCAATAGCTCAACAAAGTGCAGAAATCTATCAGTGCCGAGATCACATCAAGCCGTGTTTTGCAAGTCTGAGTCAAATCTAAGTCTTAGCCATGCACTTAATAATCAAATGATTAGCTGTCTGTTTTATTGGGTCAGAAACACTGCAACATTAGAAGAAAAGAAAAAAAAAACGGGTGTTAGAGGTGTTGAGGTCAGTGCTCTGAGAAGGACACTCAGGTTTTTCCAGTCCAACCCTGGCAAACCATGCCTTCATGGAGCTCGATTTGCATTTTCTTTATGGGACAAGTATGGGCCTCTTAGTTTCAGTGAAGACTGATTTTAAATCTACAGCATACAGACATTCTAGACAACTGTGTTCTCCTGAATGTGTGGCGATAGTTTGGGGAAGGAACAATATGGATGTCGGCATGGTTGGCCAGATTCTGAGTCAATATAAAGCTATTATATAAATGTATTACATATTAATTATCTGAGATATTTGGAACAGCTACTGTTACAGAACCTCAACTCAAGGTTGTCTATAATAGTCTAATTCAATGTTTTTTATTGAATTCTGTGTATGAATAATGTAAAATTCTACAGTTGCCAGAAGTTCATGGGGCCACTTTTATGGCCAAGAAGGAAGTTAAGAAAGTTAACTCAGAGCCTCCATATACTATTCTAAAATAAAACATATATTAAGTTTAGAAACATGACTGTAGGATGACAAAAGGTTTCTCCAATAATGTCACCAATTGTTTAGTGATGTACATTTCCTGCTTGGTTACAGCATTGGGTCTGAAGCTTTATCTCCATCTAGTGGTACTATTCGTTACACCTATAATATAAGTGTTGCAACATTCACAAGCTGGCATACCAAAAGAAAAACTTTTCATCTCTCTCTCTCTCTCTTTCTCTGCATAGTCTTGATTTTTCTTTCTTTCTACATTGCTAAGCAACGCAGAAGACATCCAAAATATGCAACAACAAATATGCAACTCTGAACAGTTGAGATGTGTCTGCTACTTATGCTCTGTAAAGCCTTCATTTTGGCTCTAATCTCAGGTGCTGCTAATTGAGGATTTGGGCATGGGCAAGGTTTGGTCTTGCTTTCCTGGGATGGTATTCATGAAAGTGTCTCTGCCAAAATTTGCCCATGCCCACAAAAAAGCAGATGCAGCACAAATCAGCAAAAAAGGTCAATGCTGGGCACTAGAAGCTTCAAAGCACCAGATGCTTCAAAGCCCCAGAAGCCCCAGAAGCCCCAGAAGCCCCAGTGCATCACAGCCCGCAGTGCAGACAAACAACCCAAAGCCACCAACTCGGCCTCCAAACTCCCCAGATCCCAATCCTCTTGAGCAGAATATGTAATAAACCCAGTAGTAACACATTAGATGTACGTAACCCCAGGGCATGAAACCCAGTACCCATGGGATGCGCCAGACAAACCACAGATCCGCGTAGACTCATGCAAATCAAAATGGGGAAGAAAAGGACTTTAAATAGTATGAGTTTACTGGGAGTGCAGGTTCAAACATCATCTGGTCTTAAAGTGTCCAATTATGATGAAACAATAACTAATGAGTGCTGTTTTTATGCTCTCCGTGGTTGAAAAGATAGGTAGAAGTAGCTTTCCTTTCAGCTGAAACAAACATGGATGTTTTTTCCTCTGACCTCTCTCATTTCTGCTCAATGGATGTCATCATTCTGTGTAAACTCTATATAACGTTGTATGCAAAATCTCAGACCTTTCTGTTTCTGAGTTTCTGAAATACTCAAATCAGACAACCAATGAATCATATCGGTCTTCCATTCTGATGTTTTTAAGTGAACATTAACTGAAGCTTTTGACATGTTGCTGCTATCAAATGATTGGCTGAATGGATAATTACCTGAGTTCCTATTAATGCTGTATATATAAAAAAAAATCTGTTTCTATCTAAGGTAGCACAGCAAATATTTAACTTAAAGGTAACAGCAATAATGTAAAGACACAGATCTTTAACTGGAACACAGTAAAATTGCAGAACTGAACTGGATAATTATTCTGGCCAGTTTTGATCAGCATCAACATAAGTGTGTTAAAATATAAGAATATATAATATACTGACCTTTTCCGGATATTACTTCATTTTCAATGCGCCATCTGAATCCAAACTACAAGGTGGAACCATAAAAATAAATCATCAACAGTGTCAGTCAGACAGAGCATCACAGACGGAAGGAGACGTACCTTGTTTTCTTTGTACCTGCTCAGATCAGCAATACAGTACTCCTTGAAGAGCTTGTCGTAGTACTTCTTTGCGAGCTCTTTCTCCCTGAGAGAAAAAAAAAAGTCAAATCAGTTCATGTGTTTGACCAAAGAAGGTAATTTAACCAAAATGACGCAGGTTTTAGAATGAATCTGAAAGCTTACCATGTCATCTCTTCCTCATCCTCATCTCTCCAGAGGAAGCGGTGATTTTCCCTCACCACATCAAGATCGTTCTTGTCTTTCGTCCTGCACAGAGCGCATAAGGGTAGGACGGTCTAAACTCACATCAAATTGGAGCGTGGTGAACAACTTAATCTGTACTACTTAATAAGAGAAACATTGTGTCAAAAATAATAATAATAATAATAACAATTTGAACAAAAGTGGGTGATATGTCATGAATATTGTACGAGACATTTATACAATATAAAAGTATTTCACAATACTACTTGGTTACAGGGTTGCTAAGAAACTTCCACCACGACATTTTGCTTGACGATAATTGTATTTTGGGTCTACAAAAAGAAATAATTGAAAAGTAGGTAGAAATTAATCTGTAAAATATGCTAGAAAAGAATACTGTAACATGATATTACATATACCTTTGGGCTGTCATGAGGGATGAAACTGGTAAGCTACAGATCATAAATCCTTTTTTAAACTGACAAACAATTTCATTTACATTTGGTGTAATGTTTTAAAATAAAAGTCGACTAGTAATGAAAATATATACTTGTGATAGAGATGCTCAGGATAATTTATTTTACAAGAAACGTTCAAGTGAAATCGGGATTAAATATTTCATGAATGAAGGTGTAAAACCGATGATGTGATGTGATGTGATGATGCTCAGCTGCATTAAAATATCTGATTTGTGCAAGACGTTTTAAAGAAGGCTGTATGTCTATGAATGACGATCCTGTCCAAGGTGTCTCGGAGCCCGGGAACACCAGATACTTGAAAATCAATGTTGCAATCAACTTGTGATTCAAATCAACACAATCATTCAACATCACTTGCATGAATGATGTGAACACGAACTCATCTGGGAGTTATTGCCACAATCACCGTACAGTCCCTATCTCGATCTAAGCTATTTTTTATTTGGGCCATTAAAGGAGGCTAGCGTTTCAGAAGTAAAGCAGGCAGTCCGATCATGGCTCCAGCATACTGAGAAAACCTTCTACCTTGATGGTATCCCAGGCACTAATAAAACACTGGGATAAGTGTATTAGCGTAACAGGGAGTTTTTACTCTTATAACTGTGTTCTGTTATTCTGCACAATCAAAAGTCCCGGTTTGACTTAAATCAGCACAATGGTGTGTTAACCACTATTGCTTGTGTACTGATTCGAATCCATCCATCCTTCAGATGGACAGAGAAGAGTGTCTCATACTCACGTGGATCTTCTGAAGTCTTCCAGCTTTCCTCCATAATACAGTATGTAGTCACTGACAAACTTCTTATGCCTGTCAAACTTTAAGACAGCATAAAGGATCAAACAGCTCTGGCAGAAACATTGTAATCAATAACTACAGCGCTAAACTGGGTTACATTTATAATGCATTGGAGATTTTAAATACTGATTTGTGTTCAGAACCACCTTGCCCTGTAAGAACAACCAATAAGGATGTAAAAAGAAAAAAAATGCTTTAACAAATAAATAAAAATGAAAATCAGCAATTTGGATAACATAGCTTAATACTTAAGGTTGTTTAATAACACGCTAAAATCTAACATGATAATAGGTGACATATTTGGTTATAAACTTCGAAATAATTTTACGGAAAGACATCATTGTGCGCTGAAAGGATACAGCGTTCATTGAGATGAGATGGTGGCGCCGATTTCTGGCCTCTTCCCTGTAGTGCAACATAAAACAGCATTAGGACACCGCTATAGAACAACACCCATAATACACCGCGTGCTATATCTCCTTTACCTGTCCCATTCATCGGTAGCCACATTTCTATGAGCGACCTTGCCGCGTTTTCCTCTCTGGAACGGCTTCTGCAGCAGTTCATCTTCACGTGCCCTGTTACAGAAGTAATATTACACCTCATTTCAATCCTGTGTGCCTATTGTACCTACTCCTCACTAAAATAAAATTATAATGTCACTTAAATTGAATCAGTGAATCAGTAATCATTGTATTAACACCCCAAAAAAGGACAAATCTTAATCTTGTCGATTTACAGTTTTGGTGTTACTAAGACCAGTAACCCTGTGGTATTTGTTTCTTGCTCTCTTTTGACCAGTCTCCACCTACTGAGAAACGTCACTATGACGGAGACAAAGAGTTCATACAAAGCTTGAGATAATTAAAATATAAAGGCACATTTAACATCTTTGTGGATTAACATGTTTCAGATGTAAGATGAACTTAATATCATAAACACATTTACAAAATATTAATGTCCATCAAGCAAAAAGAGAGGGGAAAACCTCACCTCTTCCCTCCATTTTGTGACGAGCCTCCTCCAACCTCATCATCACTGAAATCTGAGTCATAACCTCCACCTCCATGCACCTGTACAACAACACCATTTAAACATATTATAACTGGAAAAATAATCCTTGAAGAAGTTTGTCCCCTTTACTAGAATCATAAACCTTTCCTGGAGTTGCAAACTATTGTGACTCAAAGAATTGTACGAGACATGCGTCATCAGCAGTCAGAGTCAAGGGGTTACAGTTGATGCCAGAAAGCTGAAATGCTTTGTCATCATTACAGGAAGCAAATGTCAGCTCCTATAAGCTCCAATTCAGCAAAGTGCCATACATCTGATCCTGATCATCATCCGAGTCTGTACACACAGTATCAGAGGAAAGTGAAGGTCAATCGATTCCCGTTCCCTCTGAGTCATTAACAATATAATGAAATGAAGACTAAAGACAACACGGTACATTTCACTTTCCCAAAAAATCTGGTCTGTTTTGCAGAATGAATAACTGACGATAACGAATGAAAAAAAAGCAAACTAATAAAGTTGTGCGTTTGTAAATTTTTACTGATCCCCATTGTAAAAACTGCTATAAAAATAAAAAGAAATTGAACTGAATAACATTAATACTGTTGGTAGAATAAATAGCACGGTTTTGTAATGGTTAAGAGAGTAGGGAATCACCAGGGGCCACCCAATACAATATTATCAGGATACCTAGGTGCCAATTCTGTAGGTTTCACTATTTTATAAAAATCCTGATACAATATTACCCACTCACTCACTCACTCACTCACTCACTCACTCACAGGCTCGCGGGGAAGCTGTTTAAATGTATCCCAGGAGTCTAACGACATGAGACAGGGTAGCCTCTGTCAGTCAGCCTAATATGCATGTCTCTGGACTGTAAGAGCTGGAGCACTTGGAGGAAACCCACCAAGCATGGGGAGAAAATTCAAACTCCACGGACACTGACCAGAGGCAAGGGAATCGAACCCTCGACCCTGGACTAGCAAAGCCACAGTGCCGTCTCTGATTCGATATATATATATATATAGTATAGACTATATATCTTTTTTTTATTTATTTCATTACAATTCTAAACAAAATAAGTAAATAATTTGCTCATACCGCACAGGATGCTGTGCTGCCAGTCAATGTGTGAATAGGTTGTAGGATTATAGAAGAACTGCAACCTCAAATGCAAACATAGATTTTTAAAAAAATCCATTTTGGCATTAGTGTAGTACGTTGTGATACATAACTGAATAATCTTTCTCCCATCTCTAGTGCCACTTTACAGTTTCAGGACCCTGTATCTGATCCTGAGCTCAGACTACTGTCATGCGTTTACATGGGTTCCTTTCCACCTTAGAAATTCTATGCCAGCAGGTGAACAACTGCATGGTTGTGAATGCATGGAGATTTTGGGCTTGGCATCACATCAAGGATGCCTTGCATCGCGTGTTTCCAGAATGGACTGATGACAGAGTGAATTGATGAATACGTGTTGGCTAGAGAAACTCAGGTGATAAACAGTAGGATCTGGCACGAGACAGGGTAGAGGCAGAAATGCTGTCTCATACCCGGAAGCACTATAAGGGGTTAAATATGGACGTCCATTTGCATAAACGATATAAAGTTCGTTTAAGTGTAGTATTCGGTGGCTAGCTATTACACTTGGTTGGCAAGGGGTTAAATGCACTCCTTGCTTCACCTACAGTGCGTCAGCCAACATGAAAAATATCCGATCAGTACACATATAAAGTAAAGCACACGTTTTTAAATCAAACACTTCTGACATCATATAAGAATACGCTGTTCTTCAATGCTCGGGTAACAACATTCGCTATAAGTTAGTTATTATAACCACCTTGACGAGGTTGAGTCCACTCTGATCCATGCCTCACATCTGTGTTTACGCGCCAGCGGTAGCGAGATGCTTGAGGCGCGCAGTGATGACGTAACCCCAGAGCCAAAACAAAGAGCGCGCGCACACCCATACACGCGATTGAGGTCATACTCGCGAACTCACTACTGTATATATATATATATATATATATATAGAGAGAGAGAGAGAGAGAGAGAGTTTTAAAAAAACTATTTAAAATTCCCCTTTGGGATTAATAAAGTACTCTATCTATCTATCTATCTATCTATCTGTCGATTAATCCACGATGTGTATGTACTTGCATATATTGCATACAGTATATCCTTGAATATTCTGGTATGTCCTTAAACAATGTGATTAGTCTATCCGTCATTATTTGTGATATACAAACGGAAATGATAAATTGTCTTCCGGAAGATGTACAGGAAAAGACTCATGGCCACATAGACTAGCCTTGTTTTCATCTCTAAATGAAAATATTCAGAGAGAAGAAGGAGGAGGAGGACTTGATGCATTTTTTTTGTCAGCCCATAACAACCAGTCTCTTATTCTGTGAAATGTTCTAGATGAATGAACTGTCGAGAGGGACAGAGGGTCAAATGCTGAAACAAAAACTTGACTGTTTTTAAATCTTTCTGGGAAAAGATGAAAAAAATGCCGCAGTAAATGGAACAAAGAATGGCTCGTACAGAGTTCACCGGCATTGCCAATTATTTATTGAATGATAAATTGACTAAATAACAGAAATATTTTGGTTGTATCTCTGCTGGAAAACCCAGCTTACACTGACCAGCTACCAGCTGCCAAAACACAGGCCAGGCTGACCAAACTCATAGAGCATCTTTGCCAGCTGGTGGAGAGGAAAAGTAATCTGAATTATCACTCATAACCAAAGCTACGTTTCAGAAACAGAAAAGTAAAACCATTTGAACATTTGTGAATAAAATACATGGAAAATAACATTTAACTTTTAAATATGGTCTACTGATTTGACCAGCTTAGCCATGACAAACCAAGCTGGATGTCTCCCCAGGGGAAACATGCTATTTATTCATTCATATTCTATACTGCTTATCTTAATATAGGGTTGACGGGGCCCAGAGCCAATCCCTGGAGACTTAGGGCACAGAGACAGATCCTAATCCATCACAGGTCACACAGACACACACACTACGGACACTGTCTTAGGACTGTGGGAGGAAACCAATGTATCCAGAGGAAACCTACCAAGCATGGGAAGAACATGCACACTTCAAGCAAACAGACTGGAGGCAGTAATCGAACCCGCTACCCTGGAGACGCAAAGCCAATCACGCTAACCACTACGCCACCACGCTGCCTGTAACATGCTATGATGTCATAGTAGAAGTGATAAGGGTGCCCCTTTAAAGTGCCCATCACATTAGAGCAAACATGACAACTAAGGTGCCCTTAAATGTATCACATGCCTATCAGCTGTATTTTTTACTCCTGCTACTTAGACAGAAAGCATCAAACACTGTCTTTCAATATTTAATGTTATATTTATTCTGGCATAATAATCAATAAACCCTTACCTGTCACAATTATCCATGCCTCTCTTAATGACTATGGGGTGAAAGTGACGATTGTTTAATCAAAATAATCAAGCAAACAAAAAACAATATTTCTAATGAGTTTATTAAAATTCCCTTTTAAACCTGGAAGGCTTTGCAATCATTACTAATACCTAATGATTTGTCAGGTAATAAGCTTATCAAAGGTTATGACCACTTTTTTGACACATTTGTATTTATTTTAAATTTATTCTTATATACATCTACTGTATGCAACAGCTCAGTGGTAGGTTTGGAGAGCTGCACCAGGAAGGACAGCTTAACTTTTACACCTTTTCCTATTACATTCCAGTTCCAAATCAATCCCTACTATCTGATATCACCCAAAAGACACACATTATATATACTATAAAGCTACTATGTGGCATTTGACAATGACCATTGTTAAAAGTGACATATAAATAAAAATAAATAGAATTGAACTGAATTAGGGCTGTGTACGTTTTATATTCACTTTGTTGACATGATCTCTTCAACACATGGCTGCTTTTCATCACATGTCTATTAGTGTAATAACAGTGCATCATTATTGCTTATAGTGGCAGTCAGTTGCACTTATTTATAGGCTCTTATTGTACAATCTTTGCTTACAACACTGGATAATAAAGCTACAAAGCCCAGTAGCGACCCTTTCACCCGGCTTGGGACACAGGTGCGTGTTTTTTGTCTCATGAATATTCTGATAAGGTTATAATTCCCAGGATACGCTCATGCGCAATCGCAGGGGAAAGAAAGAAAGAGAGAGAGAGAGAGAGACGCAAGAAGACCATTGGCTGAGACCCTGTACACATCTTTATTTATTGTGGGCAGGGGCTCTACACGAGGCTCACGGGCTTTTCTGTACAATTATGGTTCATCCTATGGAGGTTACCCGGTTGCATTAGTGTATTTAGGGTATTTGCTTGGACCTGGGAAGCCTTGGATGTGCATTCGCGCGTCTTTGTATATATTCCGAGACCTTTCGCGCTATCCATCGACCACCATCCTTACAGCCTCAGAGCGCACAGAAGCACCAGAGGGGATTCCCATCGGAGGAGCTTTATTTCCCCTATCCCAGGCTCTGGAGTGAACCGGGACAGGATGGGAGACGGCGGCGCGTCGCGGCTGGGCTTCAGTTTAACGCTGCTTTGCGCGGCCGCGCTCTTTCTCTCCGCGGAGAGCCGCAGGGGCAATAAGCAGCCCCGATGCCCTGCAGGATGCACATGCACCAAGGATAACGCTTTGTGCGAAAACATCAAAAGTGTTCCGCACACCTTCCCCCCGGACGTCGTCTCCTTGTAAGTTTTCCCCCCTTCACGCGATGTTCCTCCTCAGCTGCTGTGCGTAAAAATGAAATGCTGATGCGCTTCTCTCTCCGTACAGATCCTTCGTGAAGTCTGGATTCACTGAAATCGCCCCGGGAAGCTTCCTGCACACGCCGTCTCTTCAGCTCCTGTGAGCTCTTGTTATCCATGTGCAATTGCTTGGGCGTCGCCATGGCAACCCTCTGGCTGCCTTCTAATTTTGAAACATGTCTCTGTTCTGTAGTGCGCACTAAACCCATTGTGTTTTATTGTGCGTCTGTTCTTGATTACTGAGGGCTGGATCGCAATGTATGGTATGCAAATGTCTGTAAACAGGGAATGTCTGTTCCTTGCAATATTAAGGAGTCCATTAAGCTGCGTATCTAATTCGTTAAAACGCCTAAATAGGGTTGCCAGATTGAAAAGTGTAATCAAATCAGACGCTAAACCATTATAGGCTGTCCAAATTGGCTATATGGCAAGATCTTTTGGAACCTCTTAACGTTCCTGATTTAGTCCCCTTTCGCTGTTATAAATACCTCCACTCTTGTTGGAAGGGGGTTCCACTCTGGATGGATTGTGGCTGTGGGAACTTCGAAATGTGGGTCCCAAGAGCCACGTTAGTGATGCTGGCAAGAAATCTGTCGTGCAGTCAACATGTCTTCATAGAGCTTGCTTTGTGTGCAGTACTGGGACATTGTCATGCTTGAGCATATTCGAGTCTTTTAGTAACAGTGAAGAGAAGCTATAATGCTGTGTCAAGTGAAGATATTCTATATACATGTAATTTGTGGTACTAGTTTATAGAAAGCCCACATATAAGTGTAAATTAAGTTAAACCTTAGGAAAATTTTTCTTTGCATATCCAGGCTGTGTCAAGTGAAAAATATTCTGTATAATTTGTGGTACTAGTTTATAGAAAACCCACATATAATCCATTAACTTAACTTACATATAAGTGTGAGTTAAGTTAAGCCTTAGGAAATTCTTTCTTCTGGGGTCAGAGCACAAGGTCAGCCAAGATACAGCGCCCCTAGAGCACACAGGGTCAAAGGAATAACTGTAGCAACCTGGTATAGCTGGAACTTGAACCGCCAACCTTTTAAGCGGCAACTCAGAGCCCTCTGAGGAACTAGGTATAGGTGCTGCCCCTATAAAAATAGCTAACAGAATATGATATTCCCAAGCAGTCTCCCACCCAAGTACTAAACAGGCTAAAGACTGCTTAGCTTCTGAAGTCAGGCAAGATTGGTGCTCTTATACTGATTTTTTCATGGGCGATAATTAATTGTCTATTTAATGGCCAGGTGTAGACAATCTTTTGGCCATACAGTGTATATTAGCCTTAACTCTTATTTCCCTTTATTTCACATCCATCAACTGTTTTCCCCTGCTAAAATACAAGCTGAGACCACAGACATTTTTTAAGATTCTTAATTCCTGGATTCATTTCTAAATTTAGGCAATTAGAAAACCACAAGCATTTATGGATCAGTTAAGCCAAGTCATAAAAAAGCTGGAAGAAACTCGTTTAAGATTGAGGCACTCAATCTGTGTTTTAGTCAGACCAAGCTAGTTTCTCAGACCATTTATTTCTAACTCTGTATAGAAATGTATAGACCATAACAAACATCCATTTATTGTGGCTTAATGTAGTCAGTACCATCATTCTCCCATTCTAAATTTCGCTAAATTATATAGCTCCACTGCCAAGAGGAATTTTTCTCTAGAACAAATGTGATTAAAATACTTCTCGTTAAGAAACAACGTCCAATCTGGCAACACTGCAATGTGCTGTGTTGTATAAATTATGCAGTGCAGCTGCTCTATTTGATTTGTCTTCTAAATTTTATGGTCTTAAGTCAGTCATTGTTGTTAAAACATTTCCTGTCCAGTGTTAAATTATGACAGTAATCACACTGGTTCTTCTAGTATAAAGGGAAAGCATTACAATTTCAGGTTTTCAAAAATGTTTTTTTTAAAGCCCTTAACCCTTTCAAGGCAGGCGTTGCTGATTTGCAATAGTTAAGAACTAACTACCTTATTACCCCAGATACATATTTAATGAGTTTTTTTACTCAGAAGTACCACTGCAGGACTTGGTTGTCCTTTAGCAACAAAAACTTAATTTGAGCCTGAAAGGGTTAAATTTCCAGCTTAAGCACACTGTCAGAAATAATGTTGCTGTTTGTATGTTATATTACATTTACATTTAAGTTTAGTGTATAG
The DNA here is from genome assembly GCA_030068275.1 of Clarias platycephalus. Lineage (NCBI taxonomy): Eukaryota > Metazoa > Chordata > Actinopteri > Siluriformes > Clariidae > Clarias > Clarias platycephalus. The sequence goes on from JAQQZT010000006.1 coordinate 5,348,155, forward strand.
GACTGAATAGGGTACAGAAAGCTCAGTAATTAAGATGTGGAACTACACAAAAGATCAGAAGGCTACAGGTTCAAACCAAGCACCAGCAAGTTTGTGCCCTTGAGCATGGATAAGCGCGTCAGACAAATGTTCTTATGGTCTCTAGTGGTCCAGTGGAACGCCTCCACCACAGCAGCTGGCATTCGATTCCTGCTCTGGCCATTGGCACGGTTAAAGTGGGGCAATAGTATCTCAGGGAGTTAAGGCTTTGGTTGGCGTTGGCAATTTAAGCCGCAGCCACACAAAGCTGCCCCTGTTGGGCCCTTGAACCAGGACTTCAGCTCTATCTGCTCATTCATAACATGGTTGACACTGTGACCCCAACTTCCTAAGCAGCATTAGACAGCATTACTATCGCTTTGCCTATAACTATTAATTTACTTCATGTGCCTTGAGTGTCAGGATTATATCCAGATCTAGAGAAGCATTTGCCAAACATTTAAATCTGTTTGTTCATATAATTCCTGGAGGTGATCCGAGACATGCATATAGTTGGTTATGGCAGTAAAAAATGCCAATGAATGAAGATTTTAATGCAACAGCCATCTTATTCGTAACAATATAGATCAATTAAAGTTGACATTTAAATAGATAGACCTGAGATTCATATTAAATAAACATTAAAATATTCTCAGGATACAATGCAGATAAAAGCAAGCCAACCTAAATGTTTAATTCTCAATAAATACACTAAAAAACACTTTCATGTGATGAAATTCTAAAAAAATAGGATTTTTTGTGTAGTATTAAACTACATGGTTTTAACACTTCCTCACACATGGTTATCTGAAATCTTATGTGTTTACTTTGAAAACCATGTAGTCATGTGACTATTTGCAACATAAGCACATGTTTTTGCCCACCCCAAAAAAAGTCCAAAAGGGTAAATTATAAGGAGACATGTTTATTAATGGATCAATAATTCCTATAAGACTAAAGTAATATTTGTATGACATATAGTGAGAGGTTGGGGTATCCCAATATTTCACGGCAAAACTAAAACATTCCCTGATGTTTTACAGCTTGTTTACATCCAACACTTTTGACCTTATTAATGAAGACGCGTTTCAGGGCCTGCCACATCTGGAGTACCTGTGAGTTGCATTGCACTTTATGACTTTATAAAGGTGTAACTAAATGCAACATCTCTTACTAAATGTGACTCTTGATTGCAGTTTTATTGAAAACAACAAAATTGGGTCCATGTCACCTTTGGCTTTTAGAGGTTTGAAATCTCTCCTCCATCTGTGAGTATATCAGAGTGTATTTTATTATAGGAGCACAAATGATTAACTCTATATAATGGGTGTGAAAGCTTTACACGTTAATAATTCTCTTTTTACTGATCAGGAGCCTCGCCTATAATAATCTTGAGACGTTACCCAAAGATGTTTTCAAGGGGATGGACGCGCTAGCAAAAGTGTATGTTTTTACACATTTTACAAATATACATGTAATACACTGCCCAGCCAAAAAAAAACTATTTGCGCAGTCCAAGATTTCATTGACCACCTTTAGCTTTGATTACGGTGCATAATGTGGTGTTAAATTCATGTGTGTGAAAATGATTCCTCATGCTCCCAGAACCACACATGACAATTTGAATCATAGAATATGCCTGATCCATCAGGGAAGAAACTCTTGCAGATGTGATAACCTGGTCATTCAGTACATTCAGGTCATCAGCTGACTTCATTTTATTACTACATAACGTTGCTGAGTCTAGACCTGACCAACTGAAGGATCATAACACTGCCTCCAGAGGCTTGTACAGTGGGCGCTATGCATGATGGGTGAATTGCTTTATGCGCTTCCCTTCTTACCCTGATACACCCATCACTCTGGAGTAGGGTCAATCTGAACTCATTAAACCACATGACTTTACATTGCTCCAAAGGTACTTTTGAATCTCTTTAATTGTTTTTGGTGCTTGCTGCAGGCCAATAATTTGACCCTTCTGAAGTGGAGATTTAGTTTTTTTTGCTGGGCAACGTGTCTCTATGTAATGTTCATGACATCAACTTTACACTAAGAAGGTCAAGGTTGATATTAACTAGAAGTCCTTGTTCTACCAGGGATCTGCGAGGAAACATGTTCATCTGTGACTGTAAACTGAAATGGCTCGTTGAATGGATGCACAACACCAACGCAACAGTGGACCAGATACAGTGTAACGGACCACCACATTATCAAGGGAAAAAGATCAATGAGCTGATGCCGCAAGCGTTTGACTGCATAACTGCAGGTAAGGTGACGGACAGTCCTTTATAATACCATTGATTCTGACAAGATAAATCAAAAAAATTCAGAACAAGTACTTGAAACTGTCATTTTTAAAAACAAATATCCAGCAGTAATATCCAGTAAAATTATCTCTCTGTTACAGAGTTTGTTTCTAAGAAAATCCTGAAGTTCGAGTCTATTTCAGTAGAGACGTTCACCCTTGGGAACGATCAATATGCCGTGTTTGCACAGCCTTTTTCAGGAACATGTAGCTTCATGGAATGGGACCACGTCAACATGGAGTTTAGACCTTATGACAATATTGAGAGTGAGATCCAGCTTACATCACACTTTATTGTGTTCACTATTGAGATCACTAAAAGGTTAAAGTCTTAAAACAAATCATGATGCTGTATATAACAGGGTTTTTTTCCCATTTCTTCTTAGGCACCTCCACTGTAGTCTGTAAGCCAATGGTGATCGATGACCAACTGTTCATTATTGTCGCGCAACTTTTTGGGGGTTCACACATTTACAAGCGGGATACATCAGCCCACAAGTTCATCAAGATCCAAGACATTGATATCTTGAAGATCCGCAAACCCAATGACGTTGAGACGTTCCGCTTGGACGGTGAGTGGTTTTTCGCCATTGCTGACAGCTCCAAAGCAGGTTCTACTACTGTGTACAAGTGGAACGGCAATGGCTTCTACTCGCACCAGTCTCTGCACCCATGGCACCGAGACACAGATGTGGAGTACCTGGAGATCGCTGGCAAACCACACCTGATCCTGTCCAGCAGCTCACAACGGCCGGTTATTTATCAGTGGAACTGGAGCCAGAAGAGGTTTGAGCGGCGCACGGACATCCCTGAGACTGAGGACGTATATGCCGTAAAGCACTTCAGGGACAGAGGCGAGCTTTATATCTGCCTGACACGTTTCATCGGTGACTCGAAGGTGATGCGTTGGGACGGCGCCATGTTCACAGAGGTGCAGAGTGTACCATCACGTGGCTCCATGGTCTTCCAGCCTGTGACGATTGGGAACTGGCAGTACGCTATCCTCGGCAGTGATTACTCTCTCACGCAGGTCTACCAGTGGGACTCCAAGAAGGGCCTATTTGTGCACTTCCAAGAGTTGAACATCCAAGCACCAAGGGCGTTCTCTCTGGTATCCATTGACAACCATGAGCTCCTGCTCGCCTCCAGTTTCAAAGGGAGGACACAGATCTACGAGCACCTCATCATCGATCTGAGTAATTGAAGCACCGGTAAATGTTTTTTTTATTTTGCTGTGAGTACAGGAGGACAGACCATTCGAGACAAGCTTGCTATCCGAACTCACGTGCGTTATCTAGATGACTAATGACGTTTCCAGATGACCACCTGTCTAGAAATCCTTTGTGTCCTTCACTGTTGTTGTCAATTGTATCTAGTCTGCACTTTTCAGTTTTTATTTTTTTTAACCCTTTAACAAAAGCCATTGTTTATCTATTATCTCTCTGCTAACTAAAGCTAGCGGGACGTTTGAGAGGCATAATAAAGAAACACAAAACTACAAATTAAGTTATAGACACTGTAATAGTTTAGCCAGGAAATAGTTAACAGTTTTTTACTGTAGTCTTAAGCAGTTTGTAACTTTTGTACAAGAAAAATAGTTCACCTGACTGACAGAATTTTTTACACTAGTTGTAGTATTCTCTTTTCTTCATTATGTAATTCGGTTCAAGCTAATAGTAGTAAAGTAAATTTAGATGTGATAGAATTTTGTAGGTATGGCATTTAAGGCAGAAGGTTTAGATGTGTAATTGTTTACTCTTTAGCATTACTGTGTAGTAATGTAGTAATAAACCACTTTATTACCACTTTAATATAAATGACATCTCTTTTTGTACTGTATTAAGCATGGTGCTTATATACTGACAAGCATGTTTTCTAAAAAAATAAATAAAAAGAAGAAGAAAATAAAAAAGAAAGAAAGAGAAAAAAAGATAAGTACATTTTAGATAATAAATATTCACGTATCACCAATAACCACTTTATTTTAAGTTGTACTAGTAATTATAAGCGCTTTAAAAAACGCAGGGAAACTACTCGGTTAGCCAACTTTCTTATTTTGTTCCCTATGGTTACGGTCGCGTTTAAAAATAGTTATGGTAGCCATGTCAAGTGTACTTTCAAATCTTTAATATCAGCTAATTAAATCCCTTACGTACTTGATATTATAATATTTCACTGTTCTAAAAAAGAAACCCTACAATAGTTTTCTCGTGTATATACACGAGATATATAGTAGTGAGGTAGTGTGTGGATTGGGACGCGAACGAGCGAGTGAGCTCTCTAGCTATCGCTCTCCTCTTGATTCTCTCGATCGCCCTCTCGGGGTATTAAATTACACTTTGTTATAAGTTATAGTAGTCATAATACGGAAATAATAATAATAATAATAATCTAAACATCTAAACAGTGGTGATGTTGAATTGCAGTTAGGGATATTCAGAGTGAGAATATCAAAATCTATCCAAATGTCACTTTGGCTCTTGGCAACTGTAATAGTATTTATAATTGTATAATATAATATATAATAATAATAATAATAATAATAATAACATAACTTTTTATTTGTAACAATTTGAATTCAATAATTATACGTTAATGATTTTGTTAGAAACGCAGGGAAACTACACCGTTGGCCAACTGTGTTATTGTTTGTTCGCTATGGTTACGGTCGCGTTTAAAATTAGTTCTGGCCGCCATGACAAGTGCACTTCCGAATATTTTAATATCAGCTCATTAAATCCCTTGCGTACGTTGTAGTATAATATTTAAGTGTCCGATTCTTTAATAAAAAAAAAAAAAAAAATATATATATATTTATATATATATATACATATATATATATATATATACAGACCTACATGTTCGTTTCAATACTTTTCCTCGTTTAATTTTATGACGTGTGTGTATTGGGACGCGACCGAGTCCACTCTCTCGCTCGCTGTATCTCCTTTTGCATGTCTCGCTCTCGATCGCCCTCTAGTGGTACAAAATGGCGCTTGAAAGTCAGCGTGTGCAAGGTTAATTATTTAGCGAAGTTCTAGTACTGGGGGAACAGTGTGACGAGGCGCGTTGCCGAGATATGAGCACCTGTTGCATCTTGATATGGACGATTTGAGAAACGCGGAGGGGAACGACACCGACGACGATGGCGGACACATCGTTTTATCAGTTGTCCCCTTCGGAGAGGAGCACGCGCCGGTTCCCAAAGTTCCCGGTGATGCGGCGGAGGAGGAAGAGGAGCAGGAGGAGAGCAGTTTAAGAGTGCAGCAGGAGGGTGATGTCGATACCCGGGGCAGGGAACAGAAAAACTCACGCACATGGACGGAGTGTTTGTGTTTTAAACCGGGGCACGAGCCCGAGGACGAACCAGTGTCACGCGCAGCAGATCAAAGAGGTAATCTGATCCCGATTTAAACCTTTCTCTCACTTTGCTCAAGTGCACTTCTAAAAGTCCACTCGGTCAGGATGGACACTTTAAAACGACAAATATATCTAACAATCCCAGAGTTAGAGGTTTTATGATTGTTTCTTCTTCTTCATCATCTTCATTTTCAGTGAATTAAGTAGTTTCATTTTAATCACATAAGCTAACATTTATGTTCTCATCATAATGACGTTAAAGTGTTTGTTTATTGTATTAATGTCCTAGAAGACCTTAAATAAACACGTCACATTGACTGCTGTAATCCAAGTGCAAGAAACACTGTAGCTCTGGAGTGTTCACGCCCCGTCATTCAGACTGGCCAATCAGAAGCGCGCAGATGTGCGGTGCTCGATTTTGATTGGCTGGCGCTGCCTGCAAAGGAAATCTACTATTAGATTAATTCAATTCAATTCAGTTTTATTTATGTAGCGCTTTTAACAAATGTCCATTGTCTCAAAGCAGCTTCACAAAAATGAAAAGAAAAGAAAAAAAGAAAATTTATGGAAGAAAAACTTGTACACAGAAAAACTTATTTTGTTGGATACCATCACACGGTTATCTGATAGAATTAGTAGTATTATTTGTAGTAGTAGTGATGAAGTATTATTATTATTATTATTATGTGGCATGGTGGTGTTGTGGTTAGTGGCATTATCGCCTTGCACCTCAGGGGTCGGGGTTCACGTCCTGTCTCGGGTCTGTGTGCATGTTCTCCCCGTGCTTGGTGGGTTTCCTCTGGTTACTCCGGTTTCCTCCCACAGTCCAGAGACATGCAGGTTAGATTAATTTGCATCCCAAAGTTATCTGTAATGTGTGTTTGTTCTCTGCAATGGATTGACACCCTGTCCAGGGTGTATCCAGCCTCATGCCCAAAGTCTCCTGGGATAGGCTCCAGTCTCCCCGACGCCCGTTACACAGGATAAGAGGTATAGATGATGAATGAATGTATTATTAATAATAATAAGGGCATTGGTGGCTCAGTGGTAGGTTTCTCTCCTGCCATGCGGAAGGCTTAGGTTCAATTCCCACCCAAACGCCAGCCACTGGATGAGGTGGTCCCAAGCCTGGATAAAAATGGGCAGGTTGCGCCAGGAAGGGCATCCGATGTCAGACCCGTGTCGAGTTGTGAGTGGATCAGACATTAATACATCAATTATACATCATTAGTATTATTGTTTTTTTTGCTCCTCTCACGAATACGAATCACTTACTTTTTGCTTTAGTCTTCCTACAATTCCTGTTTTTCTGACCATCAGTTCCGTTTAACTTAACATGAGGCTGTTTTTAAACACTTATACCTCCTACAACTTTTGTCTGATAGACAAATCAGATATATATAAGGTCAAACAGCTCACAGGTTTTGTGAAAGAAATATCTAAATAAATTGCAGTAAATTGAATAAAGATTACCATTTCATCAGAAAGTATCCAATCAAAATGAATGGGAAGTTAGAATGAGGAGCAGCGTTGCACAGTCTGATTATTTATTGAATGTGTGTATATATTATATATACTGTATATGTATACAGTATATATAATATATACCCACATTCAGTCATCCCATGTCATAGAAAACTGATCCAGGATCTGTAATAAATGAGCCGATCCACATCTCATGAGACAGCCAGCCGCTGTCGCCCCCTAGCTAGCTAGTGTAGACTGAGTTGGTGTGATAATCAATGCTCAAAACCCACCTTGTGAATAGTTGGAGTCTGCAGTTTGTTTGTTAGACTAATTATCAAGTCAAGTCAAGTAGGCATTTATTGTCATTTCAATAATATACAGTTCAGTACACAGTGAAATGAAACGAAAGGTGCTGCATACATACAACATACATTAACAGAAAACTAACTAGCACCTCATTAGCTCACTATTTAGGACAAACAGAATTGACACCATGACAGAACGTACTATACAGAAGACAACATAAAGTGCACACGCAAATTGTGATTGCAAACACAGTTCTGGGACAATGCAGTCTTATTGGCCATTTTGATTCATGCACACTCACATTCCATACAAACTTAAATAATTATTTTGCTTGTGTAAAGCTGCTTTGCGACAATGACAATTGTTAAAAGCGCTATACCAATAAAATAGAATTGAATTGAATATTTTCTATGTACAATAATTTCAAATTCAAAATATGATTATTCTGGGGATCTCTGTACAGTTGTTTGGTTTTGAGTGTCTTGCAACACTGGCGAAGAGGGACAGAACCTCACCAAAAAACCCCATTAAAAAACAAAACAGTTAATTTACATTGTGACATTTAGTAACCTAGTTACACCCAGTATAAGTCTCTATCCTGTGACAGAAACTTCAAAGCACTTTATTGTAAGTTGCTCTGGATAAGAGCGTCTGCCAAATGAATAAATGTAAATTTAAGTCCCCTGAGAGTAACGGTTTTAAAACTAAAAAGACAGATGATGACCGATGATAGTTTTAGAGTTGTTGACTTTTGTTTGGTGCTTCTCCTAACAGATATATCGGCATTGAGGACAATGCCGATATATCTCTATTCAAAAGTGTGGAAGTGTTGATTATATCAGTTATGACTCTTATTTGTCTTTGAGGGGAAGTTGATGAAAACTCATTCTCACATCCAGAGAACTTAGTAATAACAGGCAGAGCTTTTGACTGAATGTCTCAGGGGATCCTAAAATCACAAAGTCCTGAGGACTGTCTCGAAAAGTTTGCTTTTACGTCCTCACACAAGCATGGCCACTATACAGTAATAATTGATTAAGAATATTATAATAATCTTCTGAGGTCTCACATTTCAATCACTTCATATAGCCTCTTAAAGCAGCAAGTCATTGCTTCTCTACTGTAGAGACATTCACACGGCGTAGGAGTTCGCTTCATCTCTTATTCTCAACATTCTTCAAAAGTTAAAATATACGCAATTAACAGCATTTGTTATTGATGAGGAATTTTATAGAATTTCTTTTTTTATTATTATTATAGAAGTTCAAGTAAATGTGGCACAAATGTTTTTTAGGGGAGGAAAAAGAGAAAAGGGTGTGTGTATGTGTGTGTGTGTGTGTGTATGTGTATGTGTGAGAGAGAGAGATATAAAGAGAGAGAGACCTAAGCATCATTTTCTTTAGATTATATCTTTATGATAAACCATAAAACTAATTCAACAGCATTTCCCAGTCAGTTGTAATGAACACTAATCAATACTTTTGATCATTCTGACCTTAAACAAAAGTAAATTTCCACTACTCATAGTGTTTAAGAGAAAACAAACCCGTCCGGGATTGCCATAGTGAAGACTATAATTTCAGCTCATCAAGAGAGAGCAGAGCTTATTCATTCCCAGAAAAGACACAAACACATAATTTAAGTGTCGACTATAATTATGTTTCTTTCGTTCTGTTTAGCCAACATTAGTGGAAAACTACAAAGGAACTGATTCATTTGTTTTAATTGCTGCACATGTGGCCGTGCTTTCTGAAACACTTAAACCCAGTTTCTATATCTGTATACATATTTATACCCATAATAGATATTATCATGGCGCCGATTCGATTCATATTGTGATTCTGTAAGTATAACGTTTTTATAAAGATCCCGATTCAGTATTAGTATGGTGGGATATTGTGCTGCCTGCTGAAGTGCACATAGTTTAGTGTGCACCACCTGTAGGATTATAGAGGAATTGCAGCGTTTGAGCGCCGCAATTGCAAAGATGTATAAATGGAAAGAATCTTTCTTTAAATCAATGTAGAAGTTACAAAAGATTATCACTGAATCAATTTTTTATCTCTCATCCCTTAAACCTGTGTGTATAGAAGTAAGGATTTATTTTAGTGCCGCGCAATTAATAGCACGGTAATTGAAGTCACACTATGACCCGGTGCAGTTATCGAAATCACAAAAAGGTGCAGTTTATTACCGAGACACAGATGCTGTCATGTATAACTCAGTGAAGGTCTCAGTGGACATGTTGTGAAAGAGGGATTTCAGAATCTATAAATTCCTGAGACATAACTTGAAAATACAAGTTACCTTCATGCAACTACTTCTAAAGCCTTTATATAATATTTAATGGTAAATTTAATAGTTAAATATTGTTTAAATCGCACTTGCAGTCTCAGTTAAAATAATCACAATATGAATTTTTTTAGATATTGTTTTTAGCTCTATTTTATTTTATTCCTCCTGAATATCGAGCGTAGAAGAAAGATGTGGTTGAAGCATAAGCCTAATATTTCTATTTGTTGCACTGTATTTCTTTTCATACTGAATTCACTATATTAAGATATAATAAATACAAGAAGGCCATCTGCCAATATACCCAAGTGTGGTCAAGGGAACAAAAGCAATGACCAATATTGACACATCCATATTGCTTCTACTGGCAAATAATTAGCATGGAGAGCCTTTCTGTGGATCACCCGTGATTACATTAGGTCGGTCAGCAGTCAATTACACAGATGGTGTTTGAACAGGAAGATGTGTAATGCAACAGGCAACAAGAGTGAGCTTTTAATAGCACAGAGTAGAAAAACTGTTTACTTATATTTTTTGGAATTTATTGAAAATTCTTGTAGCTCTCAATTAAAAAAAAAAAAAAGGTATTATTATAGCAGATTTCCTGGGATTCCCCTTTGGGTTAGGCTAAACTACTGTTAATTACAGAACAGTTAGTTCTTACAATCCGAGTAATCTGATTGGACGAGTGGTGATAATAGAGCATAACATCACTGGACTGTTTAAACACATTTACCCCTCCCTCTCACAAGTTTATTAATTTATTGTTTTTTATTTTTTTATTTTTTTAAATTATTTTTTTGGATTTTTTCTCGATTTTCTCCCCAATTTAGTCGTGTACATTTCCTCCCCGTCACTAGGGGGCTCCCACATTAAAGCTACTACTACCACTCAGCCGGGAGGGCCGAAAACTATCACGTGTTTCCTCTGAACCACATGACGCCAGCCAACCGCATCTTTTTGAGCTGCTCGCTGCAGGGGGTGGAGTAACACACTTGGAGGGCAGCGCTATCCGCTCCTTCCCCTTACGCGAGCTCGCAGACGCCCCTGATTGGCTGTAGAGCCGTGATTAATGTAGGAGCACTAAGTACTTCTCATCCCTCCCCTCTGAGAGAGCTCGGCCGATCAGCTCTCTCTAGACCTCCGACTGTGAGAGGTTACAGCATCACCCGGGAACCGAACCAGCGATCTCCGGATGATAGGGCGAGCACTTTACCACTGCGCCACTCGGAGGCCATTAATTTATTGTTTATTAACCTCACAAGTTTATTAACCTCACAAGTTTATTAACGATTGTTCTAACAATCATCACGGAAGCACTTTCAGAGAGAAAGTCATCTTAACACTTTATCGTCTTAGTAATTACTTCTAAGTCGTTCAGAATCCCCTCTGAACTGTCGAATGCTAGCTAACTTTAAATACAAGGTTGAATCCTAAATCCCTTCCTAACCCCTGATCAAGGGCACTACTTGTTGTGTGGAACAAGGGATTGTACACACTACATACAGTAGCATACTAGCTTTCCATTTAACGTTGTTTGGCATTCAATCACCGAAATCCAGAACTTAGCTAATGACCTTAAACCGTAAGTTTCTGAGGACTGTCCAACACCTCCATGGTTTATTCTCTTCAACTTTTTGGCTACCTGTAAGAAATGAAAACTACTTTCACCACTGTTAACTACGGTTGCCAGCTCCACCAGTTCCGCCAGGCATGGAAGGATATGTACTGTATTAGTGGAGCAAAATAACTGGTTAAATAAACAAATTATAATCTGTTGGTAATAAATGATGTTTGTAGAAATGTCATAAAATAGCAATATAAAAGCAATATTATGAACAGATAATAATGATTTGTTTATTCAAAAAGTTATTTTGCACCGCCAAGACATTATTAGACGCCCATAGTTTTATGATTAAAAAGGTATGCACAAGAAAATTGTTACAATTACGACCTACGTAAGGTTTAATTATTAATAGATTTTTGATAGTTTGTTGACTTTTCATTAATGACCAACAAATGCTAAGGGGCAACGGTGGTTCAGTGGTTAAGGCATTGTACTACGGTTTGGAAGGTCCCAGGTTCAAACCCCAGCACCACTAAGTTGCCACTGTTAGGCTCTTAACCCTCAAACTGCCAAGAAGTATAATGAGATAAAAACGTAAGTCACTCTGAATAAGTGCGTCTGCCAGATATGTTACTGTAAACAACTCGCATGAGAAGGTTATTGTGATCAGATGTTTGAAACAGCAAGGAGTCGTTATTCAGGAGGCTCAGGTTGACCACATCATGATTATGCTGATGTTTTACCCTTTTCTGTAAACAAGAATATAATTCTGTTAATTGATTAAAATGGAAATTTAAATATTCCTAGCTATTTATCCCTGGATCTGTCCACCTTCATATCGACCAACAATCCGGCCTTTTCAAAAATACTTTTCCAGTAATTTCCTTGGCCGGCTTTGCAGACGGGTCTAGTCTGACTTTAGACAAAAGAAACAAATAGTAGTCATAATAATGTTAACACATTTTGGTGTCTAGATTTTAATTATAAAACTATGAGTGTCCATGTACGTCTTGCATGCCTGTGTATGTGGTGTCAGATACTGTGGTTTCAACAATACTAATAGTAAGAGTTATCAAGCCTGAACTAGCCAAGGTAAACAGGTTTAGCGTGTGTTGCTTAATTCCATTAGCACATTCGATGTGGTATGACTGTGCATTTTCCACACAACTGTTTTATTGCATTTTATAGACTGAGAGATAGCTTTTAAATTATTCAACTGGTGGATATAAAGGTTGCTGATATAGTGTACCATCAGACTGGTACTCTGTGGCCGCCTAGAACTATATTTTTTAATCCAGCTTTTCTACATAAAATACATTGTTACAAAGATATTACTGTGACATACAGAAAAATGTACATAATACATAATTTAACCGTGAATTATTCAAACACAACCGTCCCTGACCTATAAGGAAATAAAAGATTTAACTGTCGTGTATTTCCTTATAGTCATTTCCTGTAAAGCTGGAGTCAATTCAGGAATCACTGCACATTTCTCTATTTTGAAAACTTCAAGCTTTGTCCTTGGGATCTTCAGAGTCCGATTATTTTTCTAGACCTCATTTAGGTTCAGTTCTATTGACGTATTGGCCTCAGTATTAACTGAGCTTTCCCATGACCTGATCCTCAGTAGTGGTGCGCTTGCCCAACAGGTAGTCGGGTGAACCACACTGTTTTTTATTTCTTTAGCTATCATGAGATCAGCAAAACCTGATACCGTTGTTTGCTCATTCACACAACAGGGTTTTTTTCCCACTTCTGCATTCAAACACAATGCCTAATTCTCCAGAGACGTCCCTGCATCACATATCTGATGATCATTTTACACAAGTAGAGTACCGTTCAGGCTATGTTTCCTTAATGAAATATTATTTTTGTAACCAGCCATAACAATAAATCCATTAACATTAAAACCACATAGGTTCTTTGGTTCCCCTTGTAGCACCCCTTGGGGTATGGCCCCATGCGAAGTTTGGGTATGTGCTTTGGTGTCTTATACTAGGACATTGACAGCGGATCCTTTGGGTGCTGGGCTCCATCCCATAGATACTTGATTGGAGTGATATCTGGAGAAGTTGGAGTCTAAGGCAATGCCAAATCTCATCTCGCCATTCTTGAACCATTTTTTGCAGTGCTGCAGGGCGCATTATCCTGCTCAAAGAGGGTCCTGCCTTCATTTTAAAAAGTTGGTTTATATAGAATAGTGTCAGAACACACCGTTTTGCATTTTGTTGTATATGGGGCTGCGCAGCCGCGGAATGGTCAGGGTGCTCATGCTAACTCGTGTCAACCTCCAAAAGTGGTCAGAACGGGCACATGAGCATCAGTACTTGAACATGGCGCAATGGAAGAAGGCTTGGTCTGATGAATCATATTTTCTTTTACATCATGTGGATGGCCAGGTGCATGACCGTCGCTTTCCAGGGGAAGAGATGGCACCAGGATGCACTATGCGAAGAAGGCGAGCAGGCAGAGGCAGTGTGATGAGCAAAGTTCTGGGCAAACATACGCTGGGAAACCTTGAGTCCTGCCATTCACGTGGCAGTTACTTTGACACCTGTCTAAACATTGTTGTTGGTCTAAGACAGCCCTTCATGGAAATGGTATTCCTTGATGGCAGTGGCCTCTTTTAGCAGCATAATGCACCGTGCCACACACACACACACACACACACACACACACACACAGTGGCAAAAATTGTTGAAGAATGGTTTGAACAACAAAGAGTTTGAGGTGTTGATTGGCTTCCAAATTCTCCAGATTTCAGCAACTGTCGAATGCCCTGGCAAAGCAAGTCTGATCCATGGATGCACCAACATGGCAGCTTACAGGGCTTGAAGGCTCTGCTACTGACGCCTTGGTGCCAAATCCCACCGCACACCTTCAAAAGGTGTAGTGGAGTCCATGTCTCGACAAGTCATGGATGTTTTGGTGGCAAAGGTGGCAGGCGGTCATAATGTTAGAAAGAAATTTGAATATGATGAAAGGTTGTTCAATACTTGGTTGGGACTCCTTTAGCGTGAATCACTTGGTTGGGACTCCTTTAGCGTGAATTATGGTCAAAAGCCATCGCTGAGGCGTTATTAAAGGCTAGGTTGCTTTGATAACAGCCTTCAGCTCATCTGTGTTGTTAGGTTGGGTGTTTCTCATTTTCAGCTTGACCATAGCCTATAGATTACCTCTGAGGTCCAGGTCAGGTGAGTTGGCTGGCCAATAAAGCACAGTAATATCATAGTCAGCACGGTGGGCAGGTGCCAAGTCCTGCTGGAAAAGGAAACACAGTGAAACAACATCAGGAGATGACATGGCAACCCAAATCATCATAACTAGAGAAACTTCAGACTGAACTTCAAGCAACTTGGATGCTGTACCTCTTCCTCTAGACTCTGGAACCTTAATTTCCTAATGCAGTGCAAAATTTGTCCTTATGAAGCAGTCACATCCCTGTTGTTTGGGCAACTTTTCCGACCACATGTTTCCCTTCCAGTCAACTTTCATGAATATTCTTCAATACAGCATTCTGTGAACAGCCAGCCCTTTCAGCAATGACCTTCCTTACGCTCCTTGTCAAGTCAGCAGTTTTGCCCATGTGTGTACTGAACTAGATTCAAGATTCGAGATTTAAAGAACTTTATTAATCCCAGAGTTAAATTGCCTGTAGACTGATAGTAATTTATTGTCTCTTTACGAATTACATCATTTGAAATGAAATACACCGTGTTTGTGTTGAAACCACTTCAAGATTTTTTTACTTTATATTCCTTCGCTGATCTTTGTTGCTTTAAAAAAAGGGTTGAAATGAACAAAGAGCTAGTTTTGATTCTTCACATTTATGTTTTCCATTAGAAAAGAAATCCTGTTCTACCCTGGGCCTCATCTACACTCTTCTGGCTTCACTCTTCTTCTCAGTTGTTACTCTTCTGGTGAAGAAAATCGAAGGTGTTCATGCTGTGGAAATCAGTGCAATCCGCTGCTTTTTCCAGATGCTGTTTATCATCCCGACCATGATCTACTGCAAGTAAGTTAGTCCTGCAGAGGTGGACAAACCGTGTAAATCCATCTCTCTCTCTCTCTCTCTCTCTCTTCCTCTCCCCCTTCTCCTTTTGGGCTCAGTCGCATCAGCATGTCAGTGGAAATTTCTGAATCTGTTGCGAATCGTTTTTCCCCCCTCATTAAGAACCTTAAAGCCATTCATAAATCAGGTGATTTACAGTATATTTGACACTGGATTAGACCAATAAATTGGTTAAGCATAGCTTTTTTCGATTTGTCCCTTTACTTACTCGTACCTCATTCCCATAAAATTAAAGAACATTTTTATTTTGAATTTGCTTTTTGCATTGATTCAAGCAGCTGTTAGAGAAATCAGGGCCCCATGTCAGATACAGAAATATGGTCGCTATTAATGAACTTAATGAATTCTGTGAATAAGCGAGCCCTCAGGCCGAGTGCTGTGATTCATCAGAGGTTCAGTATTGATTCTAGCACGCGAGACATACTTTTAATAAAGCAGTCTGATAAACAATAAATTGATATAGATTGACAAGCTACAGACAAATATAGATCCCAAAGAAGTTCACGTTCACTTTATAGCAGGCGCACATTAGTTTGTACTAGGGGCATTCAAGTCAAACCAGGACTTTTGAATAACGTAAAAGCTTCTCTATATAATCCCCTACCACACTAATGCACTTATCCCAGTGTTTCACTAGTGCTTGGATACCAAAAATGTTTTCTCAGTACACTAATTGGACTGACTAATGCCACAAACATGTGTAAATGGTTTGGAGCGCGGTCAAGACTGTACGGGGGATGTGGCAATAACTCCTAGCTGAGTTCTTGTCATGTGCAAGTGGTGTTGGTGAATGATTGTGTGTACAGTTCCCACAGACAGAAGCGCCACTTCCGCAAGTTGGTCACAAGTTATTAATCGATTTTCAAGGATCAGGCGTTCCACTCGTTAAATATTCATGTGAACGACAGCATTAGCCTCCGATCCTCCCTGACCAGGATCGTCATTCACAGACATACAACATTTTTTAAAACGTTTGCACCGTTCGGATATTTTACTGCAGCTAAGAGCCTCATCGCCGTACTGTGCTTGGAGTCTTCTGTAAATGTCAATCATTTTTACACCTTCATTCACGAGAAATTTCATCACAAGTCCTGGGTTTGACTTGAATGCTTTTTGTATATATAACCGAAAGGTATTGTTTGTCATGTCCGTTAATGTTATAGTTATAGGAGATATACTAGAGCACGCCGCTCATCTAGTCAAGTTAATTAACCATGACTTAATTGTTGTATAAATTCTACTTTCTATAATAATCACTGTCTTGCAGAACCAGTTTCCTGGGTCCTCCGGGCATGCGCTTGTACCTGTTTCTGCGAGGTTTCCTCGGTTCCACCGCTATGATCCTTCTGTACTACTCCGTGCTCCAGATGCCCCTCGCCGATGCCACCGTCATTACATTCAGCAATCCCGTCTTCACATCCTTGCTGGCCTGGATCTTCCTCAAGGAGCGCTGCACTATATGGGATTTCATATTTATCGTCTTCACCCTTACCGGAGTCGTCCTCATAGTGAGGCCGCCATTCCTCTTCGGCGGTAAGCTGTCTGACATTGAGGACAACTACAGCAACCACATAAAGGGTGCCATAGCTGCCTTCTCGAGCGCCATTGCGGCAGCATGCACGATGGTCATCTTGAGAAAGATGGGCAAGAATGTGCATTTCTTCCTCTCGATGTGGTATTACGCCATCATGGGTTTCATAGAGTGTATCGTTGTGTTGTTCGTCATAGATGAGTGGACATTACCAGAATGCGGCTGGGACAGGTGGAACCTGATAGCCATCGGGATTCTGGGAATCGGTGGCCAGACATTCCTTACCAAAGCACTACAGGTTGAGAAGGCCGGCCCCGTGGCACTCATGAGGACCACAGATGTGGTGTTGGCCTTCGTATTCCAATTCCTCTTCCTTAATCACAAGCCGACGTGGTGGAGCATCGGTGGAGCGCTGTGCGTGATTAGCAGCACCACTGGTGTAGCTATCAGAAAGTGGTACATCAGTACTAAGCAAAACAGATAACATTTTTATTACATAGAGTACTGTGCAAAAGTCCTGAGCAACCGCTTATTTCTTTATATTAAATTAAATGATATAGATTAATTGAAAGAATAGGAAAAAAGTTTTAATGCGGCATTCTGCAAAGCGTCTAAAGATACAATATAAAAATTGATTGTTTATGTAACAACCTCATTTCCCATCTCAGCTGTTTAAACCCCTCAGCATTCAGCATCATCAGTGTACAGTGAAACCTTGAATTGCGAGCATAATTCGTTCTGGAAGCGTGCCCATTAGAAATAAAGGAAACTCAGGTGATTCATTCCACAAACCAAAAAATATTCATATAAACATAATTAATATGAAATATAAAGTAAAAGTAAAACAAATTAACCTGTACTTTACTTTAGATAAGAATCGAGGCTGAAGTAAAACGAGAGGGGAGAGGAGGAGGGAGGGGGCTACTGTGTAGGACGGCTTTCTCACAAACACACACAGAATTGCTGCTCAATCGGAAAATGTCTTTATCAAGGAACCTCTGATACGGGCCGTTGTTGCTGTACAGTTAGTAAAGAACAGTCACTACATTTGGACACAAAAAAATGCTATACGTGCACACACACATGGTCACAATGTTATAGTAAACAGTACATGTGCGCATGGATGTTGTCTACACGAGTGACGTATGCACACTGACTAAACATGGGAGATAATTACCCACAATCCGACAGTGCGAGAGAGAGAGAAGAACCATTGGCTCAGTTGTGATCACGTTAAATTTATCAAAAGATTTTGCTCGTCTTGGGGGAAAAAACAAGACCAAGTTACTCGCAATCCAAGGTTCCACTCTACTATTCACCTGCCTGATCATCAAGTTAGATGTTTTTTTTTATGCTTGAATGATTCATAGGTCACTGTGTAGCTTAACAAGCAAAAACAATAATTCTCTGAAACTGCTCAGGTACAAGTACTGGACTGAAAACAAGAGCCAAAAAGTCCTTCAGGGAGTCTGGAGAACTATTCATCATGACTGCATTAAAAAATTCACAGAAGTCTGGCTCTTTGGAAGCAAAATGTGAAGAAATTTGAGTTGGCTCAAGACTTTTGCACAGTACTGTACATCATTTTTTTTAATACTTGATTCACTGACAACAAAAGTATATGTTTCATACACGCTGATTATTTTTTTTCATCACTTTATTATTTACTCCTAAGTGTACGCAACAAATTGGCAGCTCAAGATCGAGTGTTCCAAAAGAGATTTTTTTTTTTTTCGTAGACGAAATAGTTACACCAAAGATCATGGACTTTATCTATGTTTAGAAAATAACCTTCTATTTTATACCTGACTATAATTTTATACATCATTACAGCATCTTCATCACATTAATCCTCTTCAATTAACTTTTCTATTTAGATATACTTATGTATATTTATTTTTCTAAATGACACAAGAGTGATATTCTATATTTATAAGAATGTTTTCTTATAGACTGCTGGTCAGAAGATTATTCTGAAAGTTTCAAGAATGTGCTTCTCATTTCGATCACTGAGGCGGCATTATCTATTTATTGTTATTTTTTCTTTAGAGCGTTTAATAAAATAAAAAAAAGTAGTAACATAGTTTAAATCGATCAACTATGATTTTCTAACTCGTTTAAATTTATTAAATGTTATCAAGCACTTCTCTGAAAATAACGAACCTTGACTTAGACTTTGTTCCAGCTTAGTCTGGGACATTTTACTGCACAAGCATTAACAACATAAATATCTTTGATTTATCCTTTTATTTCTTTCTTTTAGTAAAGCATATTGCACACGCATTGCACAAAACCAAAAGAATGCACTTTTCTTGGTTGACATATTTGTACCCGTTGTAGCCTTTTCGTGTGGGTTTATTGGATGCAAGAAAGCTTATCGTGTTTGTGTAACATATGTGCTGCCTTAAAACTTTGCCATGATGCAAGATTGTGTTCCGTTCCATTAATAAAACAGCCCATCCATTCATATCATTTTTTTATTGACTTTAACTTGTCAGTGTAAATAAAGTCTGCTGTAGATTTTAATATATATACGTGTACCTGTTTGTATTCTTCCCTAAAGTGCGGAAACCCACTAAGCGCAGGGAGAACATGCAAACTCCACGCACACTGACCTCGTGGTTGGAATCGGACCATCGACCCTGGAGGGGTCTTTAACACAATATAAATCTCGAATCACACAAACGCCAGGAAGGACAAAACACATTGTGATATGTTCTGATATGAAAATAGCCACTTCATGTTGCCAAATTAAGTATTTTTTTGCATTGATGATCAGCATCAGATTAAATATACATTCATTATTTTCCTATAACATCATAGCTGTTCATGTTTCATCAATCACTTCCTATTGACAAACAATTTTATCCAAAGAAAATGACAATTCAGGCAAAATCCAATTCAAACACACAGCCTTGAATAGCCATCAGTGATGTACAGGCTGTGTCAAGATGTGGAGCCAGAGCAAGAGAAAAACACGAAACAGCAAGGGGCAGGTGAAATCGATGTAGTGAACAGAAGGATGGGGTCTATATTCTGAAGTGATCGTGACTATGCCTACTCCCTCTCCTGGGTTCCATTCTTCACAGTGATGATGTTAATGGGTCTCCTAAAGGGTAAGGATTGAAAAAAAAAACAGGTTATTGGAATGTATCTGAGCATCATTCTATAACGTACAGTCTGTGATAGTGATCGAACAAATATTGCAGCTTAATAATACACGAATAGACTGAGCAATGTAATTTGATTGTGTCCTGGCAAACACATACAAACAGTCAAGCTCAAGACTTTTACAGTTAAGATTAAGCAGTAACACAGTCTTTGTGAGACAATCTGAGAAATTGTCCCAGAAGATATATGGTATACACATATTTTATCAAATCATTATGGTCAAAAGCCATGTCCTGGATGAAGAGTGGTATCCCAACACCTTTGCCGTCTACAGATTTTATGCTACACACGGATTTGCAATAAGAAAACTGACATGCACTGTTTTATGCATAAGCAAATGTGTTACCATAATTATGACGAGTACTTAGTTACCTCTCTTCAAATTGGAATATACACATTTTTAAGCATGCCTAGAAGTGACAATTCCAAAGGCATTTCAGATTTTATGACAATCGTCGTCGTTCAAGTCAAACCGGGACTTGTGTTGAAATTTTCTGGTGAACGAAGGCATAAAAGCGATTGACATTTACAGAAAACTTTAAGCACAGTACGGAGATCAGACTCTTTATCTACATGAATCAATGAGTGACATGAGTGAATGATGAGGTGGTGAACATCCAGCGAGTGGAACATCTGTCTGTAGGAACTGTACACATAATCATTCACCAACACATTACCGGAACTCAGCTGGAAGTTATTGCCCCATCCCCCGTACAGTCCTAACCTCTCTCAAAGCCATTTCCACACTGTTACTAATACATAATACAATAATACTAATACATGCACCTATCGTACCGGTCATGGCTACAATGTACTCCGAAAACTTTATGGTATCCAAGCACTAGTGAAACGCTATGTACGATAGGTGTATTAGTGTAACAGGGGATGATATAGAGAAATTCTACGTTTTTACTCTCATAACTGTGCTCTGTTATTCTGCACAATGAAAAGTCCTGGTTTGACTTGTATTATAGGAGTGTCCTGCTGACTTCTTATGTTTTGGATACTTCATCATCTCTATTAACACTTAAAGTATAACACTCACTCACTCACTCGTCTTTTATACCGCTTTATCCTGTATTCAGGGTCGCGGGGACCTGGAGCTTATCGCAGGAGGCTTAGGGCATGAGGCAGGGTACATCCTGGACAGGGTGCCAATCAATTGCAGGGCACACACACATACACACACTCATTCACACACTACGGCGCCAATTAGCCTAACCTACATATCTTTGGACTGTGGGAGGAAACCGGAGTACCCGGAGGAAACCCTCCAAGCACGGGGAGAACATGCAAACTCCATGCACACAGAGACGGGAATCGAGTCTGGCCGTGAATCGAACCCGGACCCTGGAGGTGCAAGGCGACAGTGCTAACCACTACACCACCGTGCCGCCATAAAGTATTAGTGTTTATCATTTACAAGAAATTTAATTTAAGTCCCGGTTTGACGCTCCCTGTAGAAACTTTTTAAATGAGAATGACAGACAAAACTAGTATGGTCTGGCGTGTTCTAGTTGGTTACTTCCATTTCATGAAACTGTGTCTATGTTTTTATAAAGCAAGGGAGCAAAAGTGATAAACTTACAGTACTGTACATGTCTATGTACATGCATCCATTAAATTTACACTTTTTTCTTACTTTAAGTGGTCATGAAAAAATGTATCAGACTTGACATTAATTAATCAACTGTTATATAAAAATAAACTCTATAGACTTGCAGTAAAACATATACATTTATGAGAAACAGCACTGAGCTTGATCCTTATTCATGCATTCCTGCAAACTCCCTGCATTCAATAAAATGGAAAAATATTGGAAACATATTTTGCATCACATCATTGGTAATAATTGATGTGACTTACAGTTAATGTGAACTAGAATAGAAATGATGTACAGTCTCCCTACCGACCAGATCAGGATGCGCTCCCTTTTACTGTAAGTCTGGTTCCTCTTAAAGGTTTCTTCCTTGTGCCTCTTAAAGGTTTCTTCCTCGTGTCGTTCTTCTTTGGCCAACTTTATACAGATATTTTTTCTATGAAGCTTTTTCCCTGACAGTGTCCATTGTTAAAAGCATGATACGAGTAAAAAAAAAAAAATCTATAAAAATATCATTGGATTCTTTATAGCAGACTATTTGTTTGCTCTCACCTTCTACCGAAATATGTTTATGCACTAAATACAGTAAAGTGTGCTGTGACATGTTTTGAGCCCGAGGCTCAGGTGAGTAATCTTTGTTTGTGGTGCATGAAGAAAAACTGCAATAAGCTGAAAATGTTATATTCCACTAGGGGGCAGAAGATGCATGTGAATGGAAGAAGAAGCTCTTCATGTTCCATTGTTATATTGAGAAAAGATGGCTGATGGGATCTCAGAACATTGTTTAAGGTTTCCCCCGTTGTCAGCATCTTCAGTAGAAATAGTAGCTCAGTGGTTTGCACTGTCCGCTTGCACCTCCAGGGTTCTTGTCTTCCTGTTATCTGTTTGAATGCTAGGTGGGTTTCCTCTAGGTCCTCTGGTTTTCCCCCCACAGTCCACAGACAGGCCTCGTACTCTGATTGGCTTTCCAAATTGCCCCTAGTGCATGAGTGGGTGGGTGTGTGATTGTGTGTGCGCATGCTCTACAGAGATAACAAGCACCAAAATGTGACACACTGGAGTTAACATAGTTTCTCTCCAGGACCTATAATAAGCGAACTTAAAAAAAAAGAATATATATATATATATATTTTGTCTGTCTTTTTTTTTTTTTTCCAATTATTTTTAGGGTTAACCTTTCTTTCAAAAGCCTTTCTACTGTATATCGCTTCTGACGGTAAATGTCACTGTTAATGTCTATAATAACGTTTTTTGTTTTTTTTTTACATTAAATCTAAATAACAACTGTAATCTGAGAAGTATGGGAGAAAGAGAAACCTCACTTCTTTAGTGCACAAAAGGATTGTGCAATTTTCAGACCCTCAGTTTTTTATTCTGAAATCTCCATCTTTGGCTTCAAATCTTTCCAAGCAGCAGGGAGAGCCAACAGTGAGCAATGTTGCCTTGCATCTCAAGGGTTGGGGTTTAAATCTCACATCCCGTATTTGTTCATGGAGTTTGCATGTGCTTTGTGGGTGTCCTCAAGGTTTCCCCTAACCGTCCAAAGACATGCTTAGTAAGGTGATTGGCATTTTCTAATTGCACATATTATTGAATTGTGCATGTTCTTGTACCCTGTCCATCCAGGGTGTCTCTTGCCTTTTGCGGTGAGTTCCCTTGAATAGGCTTCAGGCCCTCAGCACTGATAAGTGGTATGAAATATAAATGAATAAATAATAAGTTACATTCCCAAATTGCCCGTTGTTTGTGTTTGTGTGTGTGTGAGTGCACTGCAAGGGATTGGCACCCTGTCCAGAGTGTATCCGACATTGTGCCCAAAGTCTCCTGGGATAGGCTCCAGGCCCCCTGCAACCCTGTATACAGGATAAAGTGGTATAGATGATGAATGAACGAATGAATGAATGAATGAATGAATGAATGAATGACAAAACCCTAAAACATTTATTTGGTCAATACCAACTACCATCTGCAATGACAACATGCATTTATACAGCAATCTGAGATTTCATTTAGGAAAGAATTGTAGTTCAGAAAACTTTTGCGTTGTGGTTTGGAAACACTGAATAAAGAACCTCAAATAACAACAACAACAACAGAAGCCACACACTGTAATATTGTGTTCAATGTCCTTTACAACTTGACTACAGTGCATGTGATGTGATGGCCAGTTGGTGATCCCAGAAACACCCTTTCACAATTTGAGTCCAGGAATATATCCATGCCATCAGGAAAGAAAAGGATGTGATAATCTGGTCATTCAGTATATTCAGGTCATCAGCTGACTTTATTTTTATTGCCCCATAACATTGTGAAGTCTAGACCTGAGTAACCCCAGGTCATAACACTGCCTCCAGAGGCTCGTACAGTGGCCACTGTGCATGATGGATGCATCTCTTCATCCGCCCCTCTTCTTGCCCTTACACACCCATCGCTCTGGAATAGAGTCAATCTGGACCCACCGGACCACAAGACCTTTGCTCTAAAGTCTAATCTTTATGCTCCACAGCAAATTGATGCCTTTGTTCTAATGAGTCTAATTAACAAATGGTTTTCTTATGGCCACACAGCGGTTAAATCCAAATCCTGTGGGTTCTCATCACATTATGCCTGTGGCTTTTACTTTCACTATTAAACACAGCTGTTATTTCTACTGTTGATTTTTTTTATGATGCAACTTTCCCAAGAGTTTAAGTTATCTCCAACCACAGTCATTCGTGATTGTTTTTTTCCCCTGACTACAGTACAGTATGTCCTTCAGTATTTTAATAATGCATTGGACAGATCTTAACCCAAGTCCAGTAATTTGACCATTTTCATCCAATAATTTGACCCTACTGAAATGGTGATGCTTTTTTTTTTTGGCCAGGCACTGTAAACGCAAATTACCTCACAAAGTTAAAACTGCTCAGCAGAGACTTGTTGTGAAAATCCTTAAAATCCAACTCCAGAATAAAATGGGCCTCAGGTGCTCTATATACTGAAACCCCAGGACATCAGAGTTAGGTAAAAGTCTGACCTTTAGAAATATGACAAACTAAACAAGATTTGGATAAATGGTTTGTATTTTTAAAAGATGAGTTTATTTAATTTTTTCAATTATTATTATTTTTTTTAATAAAAGAAGGAAATGCCATAACTTTGAATTGTGTTTGATTACATACAGTGTAATGGTTTGGCTCCGAATCACCATTCCTTCTGTATAGCATAAGGATTCTTTTAAGGGGGAACTGGGACTTGGAAAAATCATTACAACTCTGCCCAAAGCACATGGCTGGCACAGGATATGCGCTACACATGTAGTCAACTTCTCCGACAGAATATTCAACATGTACTTATTTTTTTCAGCCTGTCTGCCTGACAGAATGTCTTTATTGTCCATGCACCAATTTAACCAGTACTGCACTATACATAATGAATATTAATTACTGTAGCAAGCACTTGATCATGCACTTGTAATGAAATGCTTTACTTTCTATGTGAAAGATGGACCCGCCTAAAAGTGTGGGATGGATGAATGTTCATAACCAATTGGGGAGTGCTCGAGAAAAAAAAAAATATATATATATATATATATTGATAATGCACAGATCTGGGAAAGAGAACCACAAAAACTCCCTATATGCCTGTATTCCTGAGGTGTACAGTAGCTTTAATCATTCATACTGTATATGTAAGAAGTTTTGAACCACACGGATACCATTTGGGACTTAGTAAAAGGGCTCCGGATCTCGGATTGGATAATTGTTTACCCTCACAACAATGAAACACTGACAAAGTGACTTCAGGAAGGGTCTAGATATTTCATTAGAGTCCAGAATTGACCTGGAGTAAACTTTTCTTGAGAGCCCTGAAAATCCAGCTCGAGACAGCTTGAGAGGTTTTGCAGAGAGGAAAGGGAGAAAATCCTCAAATCAGACATGCCCAGGTCGTGGCACAGTACCCAAGACTGAAAGCTGCAACCTTTGCCAAGACTGCTTTAACAAACAACTGAAAAATGGTCAGAATATTTGTACTTGTACTTTAAAAAAAAAAAAAAAAACTTGCTTTAGCTTTTTCTGTTATTTCATCTTTTTTAAATTGTTCTCACGGGTACTCTGTTTTCCTGCCACAATCCAAAGGCATGCAGGTTTAGCTAATTGGTGTTTCCAAATTGGCTGTAGTATGTGTGTGCATGCTTGTGTACTCTGCCTGGGATAGGCTCCAGGCTTCCTGCCACCCTCTACAGGGTAAGCCATCTAGTGAATGAGCAAGTGTTTATGTACACTATATGAATATTACAAAATCCTACACTAATATAAAGATTTTTTAAGACTATTAAACACAATTGCTCTTTTGAGAACCTACTAAATACTGCAGTAATACAGTCAACGTTTCTTTACAGTTCTTCACAGGACACCACAAACATTCATTCATACACTGGTTGAGGGTTAATACACCTTAATCACTCCACCTTCTGGCATGTTTTAAGAAGAAGGTGGGAAATCTGAGAACTTGGAAGAAACCAAGAGAAAACATGCACAGAAACTGTTCAGAAAGAGACTCAAGCAAAGGATCAAGTCATGGACTATGGTGCCATTAGGCAGCAATGCTACCAATGCTTAGGGCATACTTAAGGACTTCCGATTAGTATACCAAATATATATATCAAAAGAACATTTCACATGTACATGCTGAATCCTCAGATGTGGAAATAATCCTTGTCTAGAAAAAAATTAATACTCGGGTATGCTGATGTGTGAGGCTTTCTCCAGGACCAGAGGTTCTCCAGGACCAAGTCACTGTAAGTCTGTTATGCTCGTAACATTTTCCATGTAGTGTATATTCACAGTCTCTTGACTGACAGCACAACTGCAGGTTGATATTTTCTGCATTCATAAGGTAATGTTTCCTTACCACTAACAACAATGTACGTTTTTTAAATAAAGGAAAAACCCCACAGAAGGTATACAGCTACAAACAAAAATGTATTCTAAAAGCTTGTTTTCGGTCTTTCTGCTGCTCTTGGCAAGGGGTTGCCACAGTGAACCATCCGGTCTGCACATACAAGCTTGGCACAGGTTTTACACCGGATGCCCTTCCTGATGCAACCCTGCCATTTTATCCAGGCTTGGGACTGGCACTGCATCCAGTGGCTGGGGTTTGGGCATTGGGTGGGAATTAAACCTGGGTTTTCCACATGGCAGGAGAAACACCTACCACTGAGCCACCAATGCCCTCTACACATTCTAAAAGCTTGTAGTTAATATATTTTTTTCTACATTTATAAATGTTCTTATGAATTTGTCCAAAAAAATAATAAAAAACAGTTCTTGTTAGAACTTGGTAAAAGCTGTGACTAGTATTTTCTTAGGGGAAAAATATCAATAAATAATAATAATTATATATATATATATATATATATATATCTTGGTGTTTTTTTTGTAGGAAATATGTGCTTAGGCAGTTCCTATACTTTTAGTTTTTCTCCCAAAGGTATTTTTTGGGGAGAAAAAGGATGATTGCATAACCAAAGTGCAAATAAAGAAGCTAACTAATCATGTCATGATATTGACAATCATCACATCACATTCTGGTTTAAATTGAGACAGAAAAACTGAGAAATTATAGAGCTTAAATAACGACAATAATGAACCCTAAACAAGGAACAGCTGAGCCAAAATAACAAAACAGGAAGTGCTGTAAGATAACTCTGCACTCAAGGTTAAACAAAGAATGCTGGAAAACAGTCGAATCGATATACAGAGTTGTGCCAAGTGTGTAAGAAGGGATGAACAACCTAGCGTTAAACAATTCCCTGTAACAGAAGCATGAACAGACTGATATGAGGACATTGCATATTTATGATTCATGGTGAGTTACTTTTAAGCATAAGGAAAACTGTACAGTGCTGAGAAAAAGTATTTGGCCTTTTGCTAAATCATGAATGAACTGTGATTGATCACATTTTTGGAAAGCTGGGTTAAATTCCCCTTGCCACACCCAAGCCTGGTTACTTCCAGACATGTTGAATCAAGAAATCACTTGACTAGAACCTGTCTGACAAAGTGAAGCACACTAAAAGATCTCAAAATGCAACGCATCATGCTGCAATCTAAAGAAGCATCAAGAACAGATGAGAAGGAAAGTAATTGACATGTATCAGTCTGGAAAGGGATACAAATGAGACTGATGAGAGGAAAGTTGAACATTTTGGAAGGTGTTTGTCCAAAAGCCTAAAACTAACTAATACAGCTATTGATAAAAAGAACATCAAACAAAACAGCCAATCAGGGGCGTCTGTGAGCTCAGGCACGCGGAAGGAGCGGATAGCGCTGTCCTCCGAATGTGTTACGCGTGAGCGAGAGCAGTTATGTGGTCGGCTGGCGTCACGTGGTTCGGAGGAAACATGTGATAGTCTTCAGCCCTCCTGACTGAGTGGTAGTAGTAGCCTAAATGGGAAAGCTCCTAGTGATGGGGGGGGAATTGGACACAACTAAATTAGGGAGAAAATCGGGGGGAAATCAAAAAAAATTAAAATAAATTGAGGTTTTGGAGTCGATTAGTCTGGACCTAAATCCATTTGAGATGCTGTGGCAGGACCTTAAACATGCCCTTCATGCTTAAAAACACTCCAGTGTGTTAAAAACAATAAAAAAAATCTGCAATGAAGAGTGGGCTAAAATTCCTCCAAAGTGACACGAAAGATTTATTCACAGTTATCATAAACACTCGACTGGAGTTGTTGCCAAAGGTGGCCAAACCAGTTATTAGGTTTAGGGGCAATTACTTTTTTACATAGTGTCAGGCATGTTTGGGCAGCTTTTTCCCCTCAATAAATGAAATCATCATTTAGAAACTGTGTTTTTATGTGTACTTAGGTTATCTTTGTGTAGTATTAAAATTTGTTTTATGATCTGAATCAGTTCAGTGCATTTTTTCTAAAAGACAGAATACTTTTTTTTTCTAGAAAATACTTTTTTTCACAGCACTGTATATTTAGGTTGCCTTTTTTTTATTAAACAGAATAGGCCCATTGTAAATGTAACATTAGGCACAGAAGCTTAAATCTGTTTTCAATCATGTGTGTGTTTAAGGAATGTAAGCAAGAGCTGAAGGCTCACAAACTCCTCCAGGTGGAGAATTATGAGATAAAGAAGACGATGATACAAATAGAGGTAAACACTTCTTAGGAATGACTGGTATTGTGAACTATCTCTCCGTCCCTGTCCATGTCTCTCTCTCTTTAATCTCTCTCTCACTGTCTCTCAGTCTTTCTGTGTTTGTGAATGTGTGCATGCTTATTTTTGTGGACATTTTGTCAATTCTTTCACAAAACGAAACATTTTAAAGTATACTTAAAAGTGATCAGTCAGTTTTTAAAAGTGACTGAATGTATGTAGAACTTAATAAAAACTAAACACTTTAATTTGTTCTGTTGTCAGGTTTCCAGCAGTTGGTTCCCCTTCGAAGTCTCCCCTGAAAGTTCTGAAGAAGAGAATTAAAGCAATGGTGGTAGTGATAGTGAAACAAAACAACCATTTGAAGACACAGGAAAGGCTTCAGACAGTGATGGCCATGATGAAGGTGGTCCTGGTGATGATATGCAAGAGGTGTCCTTCTTGTCCTCAAGAGAAAGATGAAATCTAATCGATTGAGAAAGACGTTGGGTCAGATGATGATGATGATAATGAGAAAGAGGAGAAAAAGGTGAAGGAGCCAGCTGCTTCTGGTCCTCAAGAGAAAACAAAATGGAGTGAGGAAGAAGTTGGGTCAGAAGCGTTTCAGGGATGGCAGCACATGGCAGCTCTTCTTCAATATCAGCAATCCCTATCACCTACTCCCCTTCTCCATACTCGATGAAGATAAAGTAAAGGCTATATTTTAAAGTAAAATCAGATAATTTCTTTACAGTGTACAATCCAGATCCAGAGCCTGTCCTGGGAACACTTGATGCCAAGAAGGAATACACCCATGGGTAGGACAGCAGTCCAGGGCACGCGCACGCGCACACGCACACGCACACACACACACACACACACACACACACACACACACACACACACACACACACACCCTAGGGTTAATTTTGAATAGACAGTCCATATACTTGCATATTTTTTGAGGGTTGGATGCACCGAGAGGAACAGGAGTAAACCCAGGCAGAACATGCTCCACACAGCCAGCAATTTACTGTAAGCCTACAGTAGGATCAAGGTGTTCATTCTACACCATAGTGTATCATTAGCTAAACATTCATGCAACATTCATACATTAATTCCAGCATACTAGGAAATCCGGTTCAAGAGTCAAATGGTATAGACAATTGTCTAAAGAAAAGTGTACTAGTTGTTAAGATTTGTAGCTACAGCAAACCTGTCCATAGAAACAGTGCAGGAGTTACAACCTACAAAATCTAAAACACACACACATCCCTCAAGCAACACTTGCGCCATAAACAAACTGATCCAAAGTTCAGCATGTTGCACAATCTTTAATTACTCCTAGAATTATATGTTCTTGAGCTGTCTTAAAAACAAATATAAAGCTTGACATTATATATATATTCATATAAAAAATTGAACTTTGGAACAAAAAGAGAGGGATTGTTGTACTAACCAGTGTAAAAGAATCAAAAGACTGGTGAGAGATGAGGGCTGTGTTTTAAATGATCAGTGTCCTCTTGTAACTTTGCTTGACCTTGACTGGAAATGGCATGGGGGAGAACAAAAAGATGAGAAAGCGCTAAAGAAATGTGCTGGCACAATTGATCATTGGTCAACAGAATAAATAATCATAATAAAACCCCCTTGGCATTTCTGATTTGTGATGTGTGTCACTGGGTGTGTCATATGAGTTCTTGTTTGGAAAGATTTTATTATGAACTGGTGGCATAGAGGCCTGTAGGAATTGTACAGTAATTGCATTGTTTAAGCAAATTGTAATTATTTCCTATGCATGTAGTTTTTTGTGTTCATGTACTGTATTTAGTAAACTGTGAATTCCACTTGACCCTATATTGTCAAAAAGAAAGTGTTCCATAGATCTTTCTTTCAACTCATTTATTTATGCATAATAGTCAAAAAAGGCTACCATGGAATGAATCAATAGAGTCACACTACTATCAAAAATTGCTACATGCTAAAAGGGTAAATGTACTACAACTGTAAGTTGACCATTTTTTGATACAGTATTATAACATACTAAAGAGTACCCACAGCTCCGCCCACGTGTTACCAGTACCTGCGAATGGAGTGTGCAGTCAACTAGCTTCCGCTCCACTGTTTCAGCACATATATTATTACCTCACAGATGACATTGTCTATTGTTAAACTCAGTGACACTGCCTTCTGTTACACAGTGAGGGACATCCACTATACCGACTGCCTGCTACGTACAATGGCCATCCAAAACACCAGCCACCGGGGGAAGGCCACACAGAATTTCTGTTTTATATGTGTATATATTTATTGGAGATTTTAGGGATATAGAATATCAGATATCTCCATCAAATAATGGTCCCAGTACATAATGAACTAAATTAATGGAACAGTGCCCAAACTTATGGGTCTTTGCATGTACAAAAAATGTAGCAAAAAAATGATAGGTAGGATAATTTGACAGAACAATGGTTAGTACACTAGTACGGAGGCCCTCTGATGACATTGGGGGGAAAAAAATTCTGTGGCCACGACTTACTAAGGTGCAGGAACAAGATGCTATGTTCTGCCCACAATTAACTAAGGCATGGGAATGATGTGGCCACGACTTACTAATGTGTGGGTATGACATGCTTTGTCGTAGCCATGACTTACTAAGGAGTGGGAATGAGTGATGGTATGTGTGGAAATGAGAGATTGTATGTGTGGGCATGACTTAAGAAAGTGTGGTAATGTAATCATTCATGTCCTAAATGTGACAGAATGATTGTTGTTTTGGAGTTATGATGTGTGTCAATGAGTAAATAAAGGTAAGCATCCATCTATAATTTAGTCCTTAGTTTACAAAAGGCTAAATGCTATGAGGTTATTAAGTTGTAGCCACAACCTAATATCTCATGGCAATGCATTATATTATCTCGCTTTAATAAGTCATGGCCACAACATATCTCATACCCAGTTCTTAGTAAGTTGTGGCCACAACATAGTATCTCGTGGCCATGCATTATACTATTTTGTTCCCACACCTTAGTCAGTCGTGGCCACAACATACCACCCCATTCCCGCATATTAGTAAGCCACTGTGCCGCCTGTACATTAGCTATGATAGTAGGGAGGGGCGGGGGGTAAAAAATGCTGACGTCAGAAGTAGGTATTTGAACGTTCTAATTAGCGCGAGACCTAAAAAAAATTGCGCGAGACATGGGAGGTTAATTGACTTGTTAATAGAGATTTTTTTTCGAAATACCTCAGATCAAATAGCAGAAAAAATGCTTATTATTAACACAAAAAGCTGTACACAGATATATATATATATATATATATGTGGGGATGTCGGGAAGGTTTCTCTGTAAACTAGTGAATTGAGGGGAAAAAAAATAAAATTAATAAAAATGGCGCAGATAAGCGCGAGCCTGGAAGGTGGGCTTGACGGTGCGCGCGCGCGCTCGTTTCCCTGCATTCCTATGATGTGACACCTCAAAGCCTCTCAGTCTGCTTTCAGACTTTGCTCACAGTGCGGGCAGTGTGCTCTCCTAACAGTGCTCTCCGGTCATTTCGGCGCGCGCGCGCGTGTGTGTCTGAGATCACTTCGCGCAACTCTGTAGTCCAGGAGAGTCGAGCTTTAGGAGTTGAAAAGTTTTTGAGGTGAGTGCCGCGACATGCACGTGCATGCTGAACACTGGGCTGTTATGATAAATCTGTGTTTGTTTGTAGCATTTATTAAAAACGCTTTAGATGGAAGGGACTTTGTGTTCGTTGCACGATAGTGCTGGTTTTGTTTGTTTGCACGCTTTTCCAGTTAGACTTAGAAACATCATTCGGCTTCCACTGGATTTGTATGTTATGTTTGTGTTCTGTGTTGTTGCATCCTATTGAGGCTTAAAAATATATATATATTTTTAAAAAAGATTTGTTAAAAAAACAAAACAGACAGTGCATACTGTTGCTCTGTTCAGATGAACGAACCGTGCAGATGTGATGCTCCATTAGATTTACCGCTCAGGGATTCCTAAAGCCCTCCAATATATGCGAATTATTTACCTTTAAGTACACCACCATTACTAATAAATGCTAAAACGTTTTTAAAGCATGCCACGTTTCAGATGGTCTAATAACATCTTTGACTTTTTTTTTTTTTTGCATATTTATTACAAATGAAATACAAAAACTATCTGTTGACATTACTGCATTGCACCACTGGATATGTTTGGATGTAACCACCAATGAACCCCAAGGGGTCAGTGAACTGTAGGGTTATTAGACCCTGGCTTCATTTAAATCATTTACAGATGTCTGCATACTGCAGATCTTAATTCTGCTGTCTAAGCTTAAAAAAATATAAATTTTGTTTATAGAATCGTATATAGAAGATTGGACAGTAGACGAATTGCATGGTGCAAGTCTGCAGTGTACGGACTACTGGGAATGCATTTTTAAGCTATTTTCCTACGTTACACTTGGTTGAATCAGAGTTTCAGTGGAACTTCTAGAATTCGGCTGCTGATCTGCTCCGTTCTTGGTTTTTGTGGCATCGTGGAAAATTTGATCAAATGGATTGGCTTGTCTCAGGCTGTATTGTTCATGAGACCTTTTAATGAACCTTTTGGATATGTGTCCAGCCGTTGTCGCTCGTGTTTTTTATTTATTTATTTATTTATTTATTTATTTTTATGGAAGTAAAAAAATCTTAAATGCAGCAATGAAGTTGGCTTTCTTGACATGTTCGTAAGGAGTTTTCACCAAAACACAACCATGTCCATTCCCATTTCAACTTGACACTGATGCAGAAGTGCTGAAAATTTTTTTATGTCCCTGTTACTCTGATAGTTTGGAGTTCAGCAGCTAAAAGCGCGAGCATGCAAACCCACCTGTTGGCACCTGTCAAGTCCTTTTCAATAAAACAAGTGTGTTATTTATTTACACTAAGATTACTTTGTTGTTTGTTCTCTTATGGTATATTATTGTCATACTTATGAGTTTGTATGTGTGAAACTTGAACACGCCTACGCTCATGTGGCAAAACTGGTAGCTCAGAGTTATCAGGCCAACACATGACACACCCACAGCCATAAAGTCAGTTAGAGGATTGTCACAAAGAAAATATGTTACAGATAAGTGTATGGACGAGGTAATCTCTAGATAAACAATTATGATTCAGATTTCAATCTGAAATTCACATGTAGAATTTGTAATATATTATGATTGTCTGTAGTTACCTGCTTTAATGTATGCTTTATTATCTAGACTCATATAATCATACAAGTTTCCCTGTTTATAATCATACAAGTTTCTATTGTTTCACTGTCAGTTGTTTGTCTTCAGTGAGTAGCGCAGTTTTTTTCTGCCTGCATTTGATGTAAGCCCATTTAGTCATGGATGAAACTAGCTCTATTTCTTTAGCCTGTGTGGCCTCTTGCCTCCTGGCCTGCACTCAGTCATGTGTGTTTTGTGGCTGTGTGAGCTAGTGGGTGTGCGTGATTTGAGGAGGATTGGGAGGAGGGGGGGAAATTCCCGTAATTCCCCAAACTTCCATGCCCGATCACGCAGCTTCACACCCTCCCTCAGCGCCAGTCTGGAAACACTTGAAACAGGTTGCTGGTGATGAGCGTAGGCATTTTTGAGAAGATTTGAATCCGGATTAATTCCTCATCCATTACAATTGGCTTCAAATGTTACGCTGTGGATTTCCTTGGAGAGTTTTCTTCATAGCAAGTCTGTTAACTTTGATCAGTTAGCAGAAAAAGCAGTCGCTAATTGAATGATCTGTTCCTGTTTGAGATCTGATATGTGAGCTTTTACATGTTAACAGTTTTATTGTGCTCCTAATCTCATTTGGGAATCAACCTCAGACGTCGCATTTCACTTTTGTCTCCATGCCAGGTTTAGTGCGTCACGTGAATTTCTGTTAATTATGAATGTATCTTGCCGAAGGTGTGTCTTTGTTCATCTCTGACGGTAAACTTTAAGGTGCTGGACAAAGTACAACTGGAATGCTTTACTTATTGTAATAGTCGGTATTTCCTGAAAAAAAAAAGAAAAAGAAAAAGAAACAAAACATGAGGGCGAAATGTGTTTTCTGTTAGGCGTATTGTTCCACCAAAGCTTAACCATAGAGACGGATTTTGGTCTGTGTGGCTTGACTGTATAGTAATTGTGGCATTTTCCATCTTGGTGTCAATGCATTTTCCTTCTGGACCCTTTTGGCCTCCCTGTCCCAACCTCACGATCTGAATTGGATGACTCTGAACTCTGAAAGAAGGCTCCATGCTGCTATTAGCTCAGAGATTTATAGCCATGAGCATGCGTATGTGGGTGTGTGAACTATAGTGGTGGATCTTGACTGACTGAACAAACCCAAAATCAATAGAACTAACCCCCCCTTCTTTTTGTAGTCAGTTTGGGCTGCCCCCAGCAAGGCCTCACATTCCAGAGGCCCACACATTTTTAAAGTGTGATTTTATTTTTCCTGATGCTCCCTACAGGGCTGAAAATTTTCTTTGGCTAACTGTGATTTCCTCTGTGAAGACTATTTCTCAAGTACACATGAGAATCCTACCTGATCCAAAATAAAATATTAATGAATTGAGCGAGTCCAGCTCGTTTTATTGGTGGGTGGGTGGGTGGGGGGGGGGGGTTTAAATGTAATTAAATTTAATTTAATGGTATACTTATCTCTCCTATCTTTTGCAGGTCATGAGATCTTGAAAGAAGATCCTGGAGAGAAGACTGGGTCGAGCATTGTGCAACCTGGGAGTGCCGCTCCTTATTTTGGAACTCGGTTCTCCTTCCGCTTCCAGCAAAAGTGACTCTTTTGGAATCAAAACAGGTTTTTTTTTTTATTTTTTTATTTATTTTTTTTTTTAATCCTACTATCTGGCTTTGACAGCCAAAATCTGTGATTGTGTGTTTTGTGATATGAGGGTTTGTGTAGAGGAACAGGTGGGAATTGGACTTCCTTGCATCTCTATATCTCCGGAGAAGGCTCTGGGAGTCAGAATGGAGGCAAGAAACTCGTTGACGAAATGCAGAAATCCGATGTTACCTTTGGGTTATGAGACACATGAGAGGAGAAACTCTGAGCCGCTGATCCCTTGTTCATGCTTGCATCGTCTCTGTCCAGTAGAGGATCGCCGTGACACTAAATCATCTGAACGGATAGGTGGACAGAACTGTGGTTCAAGAAGATCGTTGAACACCAGATCGAAGAGCTTGGAAAGCCTGGACTATGTACACAAAGACTGCTGTTGCAGCACGGCTTCATGCCGCCGGGTGGAGGGATTGTGTTGCAGCCAGCAGTGTAGCACATGTGGGCCAGTGGAAACAGACGGGTGCTGCCAAGAGGCCTCTTTTCTAACTGGAGGCTGGGAAACAGGGTTTCCGAGGAGAACAGAGGGGTTTTCTTCTGCCGCGACGCAGCTTTCTGGAGACTCGCCAAGCGTGGATGAAGAGAGGCTCGACACCAGGAGAATCATCTTACCGACGCCGTTCGTGTTGCGCTTTCACTGCACGTGCGCCTATGGTGCAGGGCTAGAAGCAGGAACGCAGGACCGGGTGAATTTAAATTCGGTCCATTGCCACACCGGTGTCTTCTCGAGCCTAGAGAGACTCAACAAGAGGTCTAAGGTCAGGTGCTTGAGGATGCCCTGCCAGGCTTCCACAACATCAAAGCCTTCCTTGGCTCACCAAAACAGCAATGGCCAGGCTACATCTTCCGAAAGTGACGTCGCTCATAGGAAGGAGCGGTCCACTGTGCTGGTCCGTAGGTACCTGAAAAACAACCAGAAGGTCTTGAAGAAGGTGTGCACCGGCACCAGAGCGATCTTGAGGACCGGTCACATATCGGACAGAGCATGGGAGGCTGCTTATAGAAAAAGATGTCGCCTGAGAAAGGCCTGTAACTTTATAGACACGGAATACAACAGAGTGCTCCAGGCCATCCAGCTGCAGGTCTCCAGAGCTCTTCTCTCATACTCAGGGGTCAGACTGAAACAGGTAAGATTGCTTTTTGTTTTTTTTGCTCTGCATAGTATAGCTTTATGCACGATAAATGCTTGCTTTGGATGTTATGAGAAGCATGACTAGACCTCCCACACAGGTTTTCGTAATTCCATGTCTGAATTCATTATAAGCGTGGAATGCACTTACATGTAGTAATCAATAGGTTGAGTGATTTGAGGTGCATATGCTACAGTTTAATAAGGTAGTTCTTTCTTTTTGTACAAACGCAACATTATAGATCAGTCAGTCACCAGCAGTTGAATGTCAAAATTTCATACATGAATGTCGGCTAGAAACGGAACTGCTTTTGAGGAATGGGGTTTTAAAATAACAATGTGTTAATGTTTTTTATGTGTTTCCGCTGTAGTGAATTTGGTTTGCAAGGTCTATTAAGGAACTCAACCTGTATAGTGTAATGATGCACAAATTGACTAATTAGTAAAAAGGCCTTACAGGGACTTTTTGCATGATGTGTTTGTCTTGTGGGCGGAGCTGTCATAATTTTTTTTAAGGTTTTAAAAGATACCATGTTTTCAAATTAAAGAAAAACCCAAGGATTTTTTTTAAAGTGTTCATATTTCTGCTGCTACAGTGTAAGAGAACTTTATAGACACTTTTTATTCAACATTCTGAAAAAAAAAACACAGTCATACTTCTGCAGTGTATGGTTATGGACATGACAAATTCAATTAGATTTTGAAAAATTACTGATGATTCTATACTATTAAAAGTTGTTGTTCCTACTTGGGGTGCCATGCCTCAAGGTTTATCTTAGGTCTTAACATCTAATGTACAAGGATTACTAGCTTGATTGACTCATCAGTTTGGATTTGAGTCATTTCATGTAAATTTGCAGTGGAACAAAGTCTGTTCAACACTATGAGAACATTTGTTCCCATGGTATGTGTCAAGGCTTGTGTTGCATCCTGGATGGCTGTTTTCAATTGATTTTATTCCCTCAATAACTGCATTATGAAGTGTTTTAAACCACTGACTTTTTTTTTTTTTTTTTTCCAACATACTGTCTCCATGGTTGGCAGAACTGAATAATATGAGGAACAGGCAGTGATTTTGTGGATCCAGTGCCAAAGGAAAAGCAGTGTCTCGGTTGCTCCTTAATATGACAAAGGATTGATATGTTTGCAATTCTCTAAAACGTTCCAAGACCATTAATGCATGATTTACATTTTTAGGTGCATAAAAGTTTTTGCAGGATTATGAGGATTTATAATCAGGCCAGCAAATTTAGCAGTAGGTCAGAGTCATGAGCCGGGCCCGAGCTTTGACCTTGCGTAATCTGCTGCTTGTTATGCTTAGGATCATTACAGGCAGTTTTACTGGTCAGGACATTGGAGCCCCTTGTTTAAGTTCCTGCTGTGGCACCGCACTAGTTAAACACATTAGATGTTTTTAATTGCTCCTCTGTGGTACCAGACTTTGGCATATTTTATTACTAAGCTCATTTTTTCCCCCTTGTAACAAGAACAATGAATAGGTTATCTAAATTGTGTTTTAGAATTTGAATGATCGTTCCCATATGTAACAGTAAGCTGGGTTAAAATCAAACACATGCTTTGTTTGCAAAGTCCAGAAAGGCATGGGTTCATATCTTTTTCTCATACATATTCCAAAAACACAACTATTTAAATAAAAATTGTTGATATTTTATTTATTGATTTTGGTGTAAATATCACTGAGCTGAATTAAGGGCTTAAGCTTCTTGTTGCGGTGGTGCAGTAAGTGTTCGTAACTGTGTGTAACGCTCCGCCGGGGGAGACATGGACGGTGGGGGGTGGGGGGGGGGCAGCAAAAGAAAAAGAGAGCTGCTCTGTTCCACCAGGCCAATCCGAAGCCTCCAGAGACTTTGAGGTTCAATAGTGAAGGTGCACACAAGCCAGCATTCTTTCCATGTGAGCTTAGGGTGGTTGTATTGAGCACAAGCCCTGGTGTTTCCACGCCAGAATAATTCACATAATTTAATGGGCTGCCGAATTATCCGGGCCGCTTTTTCCATAATGTGGGTCTTTGTGTGTTCTTTGTTGACACAATTCAGCCTCTTGCTTTTTTTTTTTTTTTTGCAGGTCACCTTTTAACCGGAGAATAAATCTGAGCCGCAGTGTTGCTTATGTGGCCTGTTTTATGTTATGTGCTATTTAATTATGAGCTTGTTTGCTTTTCCTGCTTAGAAAGGAGGATAAATATTGTCTCCCCCAACCTAACCTAGTTGTGGCCTTATCTTACCTTTTATTAGGTGATTAAATTGGTGAGAATACGTCAGGCCAGTCTCTCTCTCGCTCTCACACATACACTTTGCTCACCTCTTCAGTTAGTGAACACCTGGCCTTTTAATGAAATCCTACAGTCCTCCTTCCAATTAACCCGAGAAACGTCCTTTCATTTGACCATGAGTGTTTGCCGAGTCCACACCGCGGTTTGCTCTCAGTAATTGACTTGGCCGTCAGCAGATGTTTGCCCACCCCTAACCTCCCTCCTCTCAGTCGCCGCGTTAACGGGAAGTCCTTTGAGAAGCGTATGCTAATTGTCCCTCTCGTAAACTGTACATAAGAGAGGAAGTACAGAGTTCAGGCCTAGACCTCTTCTGCCCTTGGCTGTCCCTGCTGCATTTCCACTGGGCAAGACTCTTGGGGATTTTCTTTCTTTTTTTTCTCTCTCTCTCTCTCTCTCTCTCTCTGGTCGTCTCAACAGGGCTACATGGACTTGAACAAGTCAAGGCAATCTCACTGGCAGACCTTACACCTCATATTCATCGACTGGATTGTAGCTACTGTCTTGCGTCATTGTCAAGTGAAAAACTGGCGAATGGAAACTGTTGTAGTTTTCCCTGTCATCAGAGGAAATGAGTGCAGTGCAACAGTACAGCCTGACGAAGCAGTGGTATGTGATTGCCTGATTAGTGACCGTATACAGTGAAGGCGCTGACACAGTTCTCCAAACAGGTAATGACTTATGACTGGCGTGATAAGAGTTTTTATCATCATCATCGTCAGCAGCCGCTGGTGGTGATGTTAGTGGGAGAATTCAACGCTAGGCATGTTTCCAGTGCAGTGATAAACAAAGTTTAACAGTGGAAGGCCATGCACTTCTTGCTCAAGCTATAATACAGGTTCACTAATGGGCTTTCCATCAATCTTGAATATAAAACCGTGAGAAATGTGTTTAATATCTAAGAACGTTATTGCTGTATCGCTAAAGAGATTATTCTTTTCAAGGTAGATGGAAACTAGCAATCGATCCTCTTTAGGATATTTACTGTACATAATTGTCAGAACATTTGTTCTCAGTTAAATTTTATAACCTAGTAGAAGAGAAATAGTTGTAAATGTGTAATCGTATTTTCCTAAAATACATGATCTCCAACATGACATATCGACACGTCTGTGCAGATGTCCAGCCAACGCCTCTGGATCTCCCTATGCACTCATACAGTAGAATATGGGGGTGGGGCAGTTGAATTTTGGCTAGCTCTTGTATCTTGTTAGGAACATGAACTCCTGGGATACTAAACAAACAGCATGTTTGTAGGTTTTTTTTGGTTTCTAATTGTACTGCCCAGTTTGACCCGGAAGAAAGAGGATGGGTTCAGGGAGTTTTTTTTCCGTCACCTCTGGTTTGCTCATTAGGAATAAATTTAAACTCGCGCACACACACACACACACACACACACACACACACACACACACACACACACACACACACACACACACACACAC
>JAQQZT010000006.1:5397003-5430848 GCA_030068275.1 Clarias platycephalus
TCTCTGTCTAACGCCAGCCTGCAGCCCAAATTGTAGTTTGTGTGTTAACCTGTGGGGGCAGTGTGTCGGGAACTGGAGCCCTTATCGTTTTATTTGAGGTGCCCCCTTTTAATATGGACCATTTTGCTATATTAGACATTAATCTTCTTGTTTTAAAAATTCTAATGAAATTATTATATTTTTATATAATATATAAAAATTATTTAAAAATAATACGGCGTCATAGGGAGAGAAAAAAAAATCGCCGCCGCTACTGGGTTCACCCTCTGACTGCTTAACGTCGGATTAAAGGAAGTTTGTTGTGGTTTATGAAGAAATGCGAATATTTCCGCGCAAGTTTTATTTTTTAAACATTTTAGTTTGCTTTTTTTCCCGCATTCCCTATGTATAGCATGTAGGATCATGGGATATATCCGGTCCTCTGAAGCATAAAATGAACGTGGAAAAAACGGACTAAAAGCGGTTTCCTTGCGTTCGTTGGGATTTGAACGCCATGAAAAAGCTGCATGCAACGTTTTTTTTACGCCGTATAAACGCACAGCCGTACAAACGCACGTCACCAAAGCCCGTGTGAACACTCTCATTGACTCCTATGTGTAGAAAACCCTCGGCGCTTCATCCGCGCTCACCGGACGCTACGAACGCCAGAAAAACGCTCGATTTTAACACCCGTGTGAACAAGACCTAAGGCTACTACTACCAATCAGTCGGGAGGGCCGAAGACTATCGCGTGTTTCCTCCGAACCACGCAACGCCAGCCAACCGCATCTTTTTTGCTTGGGGAGGGCGACGTAATGCACTCGGAGGACAGCACTATCCGCTACTTCCATGTGCTCACAGACGCTCACAGACGCTCACATGTGCTCACAGACGCCCCTAATTGGCTGTTGAATCGTGACTAATGTGGGAGCACCAAGTACCTCTCATCCCGCTCCTTTGAGAGAGCTCGGCCAATCAGCACTTACTAGGCCTCCGGCTGTGAGAGGTTACAGCATCACCCGGGAATCAAACTCGCGATCTCCAGATGATAGGGTACTTTACCACTGCGCCATTAGGAGGCCCAAACATGAAGTAGGAGCTATTTGTCCTAGAAGCAGAGTGATGGAATACTGCATCAGATGACCTGGTCTCCGCAATCACCTGGTTTGGGATGTGTTGAACCAGATTGTAAAGAAAAAACAGGCAACAAGTACTCAACACCTCTAGGAACTACTTTAGAAATGTGGGAAAACCATTCTAGGTGACCGCATCATCAGGTTGACTGAGTGAATGCCAAGAATGTGCAAAGCTGTTGACAATGCAAAAGGTGGCTACTTTGAAGAATCAAAAACATAAAAAAATATTTAAAACATTTGTGTTGGCTTCATAATTCCATGTTTTTGTCATAATTTCACTGTCTTCAGTATTAATATGTAATGTTGAAAAAATTGGTCCAGCCTTCAAACTCCCCAGATCTGTCTGACTGACTACAATCCATTGTCACACACAAGAAGTTAGGGCCCTTGATCAGGGGTTAGAGAGTGATTTGGAATCCAGCTTTGTGTTAGAAACTAGTTTGTCTTTTAGTCGTAAATAACAGCACACCGACAGTTCAGATCGTTTCGGAATGACTTGGAAGCAATTAAGAAGTCAGAGTGTTGTATAAGAAGACAGTGTTATCAGATGTGTTTTCTTGCTGAAAGTGCTTCTGTGACTAGTTTTCAGTGTGGTTTTTCGCCGGCAGCTGCTCTCTTCTTAGTATGGTGGACCGTAGGGACCTACTATCCCCCCCCCCCCATGCTTAGATCAGCAGTGAGTGTAATTAACAGTTATTAGAGCACCTGGGTCACGGCGTGATGCATATAGTTAGATATCCCAGTTGTGTTACTGTCCATTATAACTAACCAAGCAATCTGATTGTGCCTCTCGTTCAATCAGATTGCTTGGTCGGAACTAACTTTTGTATAATCATTGTTATACAACTATTCGTTAGTCCTGCATGTCCTTGACATACAAGGAAGATATATGAACAGACACATTAAAAAAGCCATATAAACTTATATTTAACCATGGGCTTGCCCATAGTAATCAGTTAAACAATGTCATTGATGTCCAAGTTGCACAACAAGCGCTACATCCTACCAGAACTTGACAGCGTTATATAAGTTTATTTAATCCATGCTCCTAAAAAACATGTTACTAACCACTGATCAACATATTAACCTTACCTAGTGGACATTTATAATGTTACTTCTGATTCAATCATACTTTAATGAATATTTTGGCTTCTTAGATTATTTTACGTGACTTGGAGTTAACATTATGGAGAGAACTGTATAGTGAATAAATCGAATGATTAATCCTTAAATGGCTCTGAATGCTGCTCAGTTCTGCCCTCTTGTGATCACATAGGCAAATGCATTATCCTGTCCCACTTCAAAAAGCTTCTCAGGAATTGTTGGTATTCCAAATATGTGATCTGCCTACACAGTTGGACGTTTTCCAGATTCCTTTGGCTTGAAGGAGGTCAAGGATATCCGGTGTCATGTCTAGTGTTTCACAACAATGTCTTCTTCTGGTGCACCAAGAATAAGGAATGATGAATGATCTTTTTTTATGTAAAGAATCTGTGTCGCCGAATGACATGTGATGCATAGCCATGTTTAAATTCCATAAAAGATGACCATATTGCGAAATGTATAGTTTGGTTACTGTGGTGTCAGCACGATTATATAAATTTTGAGCTCAAATTCATGTTCTCCCCATGTGGGGTACCTTCAGGTTCTTGGGTTTACTCCCACTGTCCAAAAAACATGCAGCTCAGCTAGGTGGACTGGCTATGTCAGATTCCACCCTTGTTTTTGTGTGGTGCCTTATAGCGGCCTGAGGTCCTGTGTGGGCTGAATTTTCTCACCTTGTGCCCAAGGATAGGCTCGGGGTCTACTGTGACCCTAAAGCTGTTATTACTATTATTATTAAGTTGCATTCACTATTATAACAAATTATTTGAATTCGTACAGTGTCTTTGTCAAATATGGGAGAAGCAGACAGCTGTACAACACCGACAAAAAGAACTCATGACTGAATGGGGTATAAGGAATAAGAGATGAATATAATGTACTGATGCAATGCAAAAAGCTTTCTAGTTTAAACCTTTTTTTGTAGTAACCAAAGTGATAAGAAGGGACTCTGTGAGAAGGAGAAATGCAATTCTTCTTCAGATTAAAAAGAAAAACAACTTGCAGGAAGCTGTCATTAAGCTGCTTTAGAACAGTATGATGCTTATCCAGGAAGCCTTTTCCTGCATGTAACAGGGTTAGTTACTATACTGTCCAATGATTGGCACATGTGCAATATACTATGTCTATAATGTGATTTTAATGACATAGATGATGATACTTGATACTCTTTGAAACAATACAGCCATTGAAGATCTAATCTGTATCTGTACATCCTTTCTTGCTGTAATTTGAAGCCTTGATACAGTACGCTACTGTATGTGCTATATTCCATATGTTCATACACAGTAAATGGCACTTTGTTGAGCATAAGAGAGAGGTTGGTTTGAAAGAATTTGTGTATATATAATATCGTGTGTTTGTGTGTGTACAGTATGTACAGTATGCATATGTATAGATTTGACAAGTACAATGCAGTGTAAGGGTGGAGAACTATGAATTTTAACCACATTATGTGATTTAATGCTGTCGAGTCGACATTCTCAAAATACTAATTATACTTTGTCGATGAATAAGCAGCATGTGTTTTCATCATTTATGAAAACTTTCAGTGCAACTTCTCATCACTTCATATGATTGTGTGTTTGTCACCGCTTGCAGCTCTTGTAGCTCTTCTCCCAGCATCGTTATATTTGCTGATATATTTGTCATGGGGAGTCCGTATAAGGTAGGCATCGTTATTAGGAATAGTTTATAGTGTGTGTGGATGTGGGTAGGGGATCTGTTCTTTTTAAAATACAATTAGCACTGCTGTCATGAGGTTTCTTGTCTTGTGCTACTTTGGAGATTCACATAGGTCTTTCCTAGAACAAAAGTTAAAATCTCATGTACACGTTGATTTTAATGCCAGTGGGCTCTTTTCTATGCTTGGTAAAAAGATTGTGATCAGAGTGAACAAATCACTTTAAAGTGCTCTGTATTTAGCTTCTGTGATTGTGAGGTATTGAAGGTGCAAGGGAGACTGTGCTGTTTTTTTTCTTTCTTTTCCAAAAAAAAAAAAAA
This sequence comes from Clarias platycephalus, assembly GCA_030068275.1. NCBI lineage: Eukaryota > Metazoa > Chordata > Actinopteri > Siluriformes > Clariidae > Clarias > Clarias platycephalus. The sequence continues at coordinate 5,401,224 of JAQQZT010000006.1, forward strand.
CAATACTTGCAATACTTCGGTGCATTTAAGCTTCAGGTCTTTTGTTGTCCCACTAGGGGACAGTGTGGTACAATATCGGAGTGATTCTAAGCTCATGTACAGAGCAGGGGTGGGGGGGTGCCCTTTGTCTGGAACATGAATATTAGAACAGATTACTCATATTTGATTATATGATGGATGTTTTCATGGAAGATTGAGGTTTGCAGGTTCCGCACTGCATCGAATGAAGATCCATAGTACATTTTCCTGACCTCTTCTGGACTGTTTTGTATTCAGTTCCCCCCGCTCATTTCGTTATCGTTTTACTTTGACTTTAAGTTGTAAGGAGCATAGCAAGGGCATTTTTAACGTTCATTTGTCTTTTGTATTAATCCTGAGGCAATGGAGCCAGCACCCCTCTTAGGAACAGGTTAATGGAGGACCTGCAGGAAACATGATCATTGAGAGAACATGCAGAGCTTCCCGTAGACAGTAATTTAAACTAGTAGTTGTTAGACATTACTGTGCTATGACCTAGTCTGATCATGTGATTTTGCTTTTCAGCAAGTATGATTTCATGTGGGTTTCATGGTGACGTGGGGGTTAGAAGTGTGGATTTGCTCTTCCAGGGTTGAGGTTTAATTCCCATCTTGAGTCGGTGTGTTTGTGTGTGTTTGTGTGTGTGTGTGTGTGTGTGTGTGTGTGGAGTTTGTACTGTATGTTCTCCATGTGCTTGGTGGAGGCAGTATGGTGTTGTAGTATCTGACAGAATCTTGTGAGTGTGATATATCAGGAATGAAAGGTTTGTTCAATATAGTATGTACAGTATGTATTTATATAGTTATATTTCCACATCCCCACACGCGCGCACTCATACAATATACCAGACTTTGGTCATTTTATACATTTACTTACACACTGAAAATGTTGTATATAATAGTAAATATTGGAATGTGGTGCACTGCAGTATCTATTGTTTGTACAATACACGCGAGCTACTTCCGCGATTTGTTCGCATCTACGAAAGTTCGTAAAAATCACGATTTGTTCAAATCTGTGTTTTAGGTGTATTTATAAAGAAGGACTAGACATGTGCACAAGGGATTCTTTTTATTGCAAATAGTAAATATACAAATTTATACAATCTAAAATATATACAAATACAAATTATTAATGTACAGGGCACCTCGAAATGTTGCATATCATGGACAAATGTGATTTAATTCAAAATGTGAAGCTCTTATATTTTCTACATGTCAAGTGAAATATTTTCAGCCTGTTTTTCATTTTGATGAGTATGGCTTATAGTGCACGAAAATACAAAATTGCAGTATCTTAAAAAATTATATTTCCTAAAATGAATTAAAATAAGATTTACAATACAGAAATGTCCAACCACTGAAAAGTAGGTTCATTGATGCACTCAGTACTTGGTTGGGAGTTTTTTAGCACAAAGTACTGCATCAGTGTGACATGGCATGTTGGCGATCAGATTGTGGCACCGCTGAGGTGTTATTGAAGACCAGGTTGCTTTTATAACAGCCCGCAGCTAGTCTATATTTTTGTTCTCTTCGTACTCTTGTCAATAGCCCTTATATTCTCTATGGGTTTTGATTGTCTAGTCAAGCCCAGTAATATCATGGTCATCCAACCAGTTAGTGGTAGTTACTGTAGCACTGGCATTGTGGGCAGAAGGAAATTGGCATCTCCATAAAGCTTGACAGCAAACAGAAGCATGATGAAACACAGTGGAACAACACCAGCCGATGACGTGGCACATCAAATTATCACAGACTGTGTAAACTTCATGCTGGACTTCAAACAACTTGGATTCTGACCTTCATTTTCAAATGAAATGCAAAAACTCACTTTTCATCTGTAAAGAGGACTTTGGACCACTGAGCAAGAGTCCACTTTTTTTCTTCTTTACTCTTTTTTTTTTTTTTTTTTTTTCTCCTTAACCCAGGTAAGACACTTCTGATGTCTCTGAATCAGAAGTGGTTTGAAACTAGGAATGCAAACAGGTTTAGCCCATTTCCTCAAAGCATCTGTGCATGATGGCTCTTGATGCACTGGCTCCGGCCTCATTCCTCTCTTTGTGAAGCTCTCCCAAGTTCTTGAACTGGTTTTGCTTGATGATCTTCTTTCGACTGCAGTCTTCTCTATTTTTTCTTTTTTTTCTTATTTTTTTTTCTACAACATTTTCCCTTTCAATCAATTTTCTGTGAATATGCTTCGATACAGCACTGTGAAGACTTTCTGTGGCTTACCCTCCTTGTCTTCTTTTTCACAAAATCTAGAATATACAATATGTTTCACTTTGTTTTAAAGTGAGTTTCACTTTGAATAAAAAAAAAAAAATCCACAACATTTTAAAATTTTTGTGTACGTTTTCATATACATAGAGATTTGTACATGGATAAAATTTCATTTTGTACCTACATTTTCTCTTGTGTTTTTGAGTTCTTAATGTATTTTGCACTTAATCTGGACTGGAAGCTGTGTGATGGGTCAAACCTATATATTCTTGATTTAATCAGGACATTATACTTTGCAGAAAAATCTAATATTGTTTAGTAACTCATGATTATTAGTGATCGTTTTCTTGTTGTGAGGTTACTTATGGCTGCCATGACAACAGCAAAGATTGACATGGCTAATGATGAGGATCAAGCTGCACTCTTTGGCTGGTATTCTCAGTTGTCTAATCCCCTAATTAAGCTATAATAAAGGACGAATTAATGTCCACATAAGGCAATTAACCATGCAGTTCGTGCACATAAGAAGAATGGTTTATTTGTCTTGGATTTAAATACAGTCAGGCTTATTACCAGAGGTCTGGCTTCTGAAACCTAACACTCATGTTCAGAGAGGTTTTTTTTTTATTTAATTTTTTTTAATGTTTGGGCACTTCTTTAGGTTTAAGGAAAGTTCTTGTGACCGAAAGTGTTTGGCTGTGTTTGAGAAGGTTTAAAGCTAGTCGTTGATAACATTAGATGGATGTGAAAATGAAAAGGCCACAGTGGGGCCAGACTTTAAGCTGGGCAAGATTGCATCTCTCTTGTATGATTGCCTCATAGCCAAATAAGGGGAGCCTGCCCAAAATCTAGATTAAGAGCTCCCCTAAGTCCCTCCTCTGTTTTACTCCCCTGGTCTCTGCAATTGACATATCTTCACTTCTAGAGGAGGAACACTACGAAACTACACTACTGAACTTTATACTGCAGTTTTTTGCCTGTATATCGATGGCCAACCATAGTAAGTATAGCAATAACTAAGTATAAGTATAGCATTAAGTATAGTTAATAATAATAATAATAATAATAATAATAATAACAATAATAATACTTTTTGTTTGTTTGTGAGTTTGGAACGTTCTTGAGTTGCATTTTAAATTTCAGACCTGACTGAAAAAAGTTTTGTCATGTTTGTTTGCATCAATCATAGTACTTTTTCTACTTTTCTGATCTACATCTCTATCTGATCAAGCTTGTCTGATACACGTTCCGTTTTCGAGTGTAAAGGGCTAGGGAGTGGAGTGTGACGTCATGAGCGAGCAGTTTCTCCTGCACTTGCCCTCACACTTTCTCCTCTAATAGGTTCCAGGTTTGCTCCATCACTCTTGGCTCAACGTTCCACCCTCGGATTCCTCCGAACTAAACTCTGTATCTGTTTTTTTCCCCCCACTCTCTTGCAGCACTGTTTTTGTTTTGTTTTCCCATGGCCTTCTTGACTTTTCCAAGTGTGAGCATCACAAGCAAGATATGTGTGCTTTCTGAGTCTTCCTTTAGCTTTACTTTCCAAGCCAGGCGGTGAAGTGTGTACATTCGCTCTGTCGCTCTAGTGGGACGGCCCCATGTGAAATTCAACAGGAGATTAGGAACCTGTGTGTGTGTGTGTGTGTGTGCGCGGTTGTGTGCATGTGTGCTCTCAAAGCAGTACTGCAACTCTCTCTAAGCATCAGCTCTGAACCGTTCCTTCTCTGCTGCAGCGGCTAATCACGCATGTGACTGTTTTATGCAATTAAAGCTGACGGATCCTTGCCAGTGTTTGTTGAAAAGGTTGCGATTTGCAGGCGATTCCGATGACAAAAGACCAAGCCTAGTTTTGTGAGTAAAGTTTATTTATTATTATTTTTTTTTTAGAATTGAGGGACAAAAATGTAGCATATTAACTTTTTAATACTAACGTGCCTAAGAAAATTAAAAAATTTTGTTAATTGCGTCCATGTTGTTATAGTAAGAAATATGTATGTAAAGTTTTTGTTTTCTTTTTTTTTTTATGAAGTACATGTCAATGCTCAGGCTTTTGAAATACCTTTGAATTACACTATGTATGTTTTAACTTGAACATAAGGGTGAGCATGAGTCTTTATCATGTTTTGTCTGACTGAGACAGAAATGGGCCACTTTCAGCAATGATTGTTACATGTGCTGTTCACCCACCAGTTTAAAGTCCCCTAGTGACTTGCTTGAATTGTGGGAACAAGCACTTGCATTGTTGCCCTTCTTGTTGTTTGACTCTGCTCACAGTCACACAGCAGGAATTTTCTAGGTTTTTGCGTCTCCAGGTTGTTAGGAAGCATTCGCACTTATTGTGAACAGTCGGTTTTATTGTGCGTTTGGTCCGTCAAGGACATTACTGTAGGTGCCAGTCCTAAACATTTATCCTGCAGGGGTTAGCTCTGGTCCTTATGTCAGGTGCACCGGACAAGAAAGTAGGGCAGGAAGCTTCTTTCAGGTGGTTTGTTGCCAAATTGCTTTAAAAAAAAAAAGAAAAAAATCAATAAATTTACATTTCTAAGATCAGATATTAGAACATCTGCTTATGGACTGCATTTGTCATTTTGTGAATTGATTCAGTTATGTATTACAACTATTTGTTTTGCGGCTATTCTTGTATTGCACCACTGACTCCAAAATCGATTCGTATCAGGCATCCCTCTTGATTCCTATCCCTACTACTTATACTTTTGTGAACTGTTTAAAATTGATCAAAATGCATCCTTCAGTTCATCCCTCTGGTAGAAGTCTTTAAGGTTCCTTGTAGAACCCTGCAACAGATTTGTTTTTGTTTGTTTTTAATTATTTTTGCATTTTTATTTTTTTACAAAAACATTTCACTTGGAACTCCTTTAATAAGTGATGGCGTACTGTGCCAATTTGTCTTGTCTTTGCATTTTTGTGATTATTCTTTGTGTAGTGTTTTACGCTTGTGTAAACATTAGGGAAGGGAATCACCAGGGAACACCCGATCCGAAATTATCATGATGGTTAAGTGGTGATTCAGTTTTCTGATGCTGTAGGTATTACAGAATTCTAAATACCCTGATTCGAAGCTACATTCTTTTATTTTATTATTATTATTATTATTATTATTATTATTTATTTTTTGTGCCAATGTGTGAATTGTTTAGAGTTCACGACCTTGTAGGATTATAGAGGACCTGCTCCATTTTTTTGTAATTTAAAAAAACAAATTTTAACCACCTTAAATGCATTTTATATAAAGTAAAATATTTAATTAATTTAATAAGAATAAATTTTGGGGTCAGTTTGGTGATCCTTTAGATTGTCACACAAAAGAATCAAGATACTTTACTGAATCAGTTTTTCCATATTTCTAGTAAACATGCTATATAAATTTGAGATTTGCATTTTGTCAAAATGACACTACAAGACTCTCTAAGAGACGATCATTTCTGTACTGTAGCCTTTTAAGTCACAGGTGCGGGGTTTCATTGCTACAGTTGTGTTCCTGTTAGCATATTTCATAAAATCTTGCTTTTGCACTCGTTTTTTCTGTTAGCAAGATATTCATGTACATGTATATCACCCCCACAACTTGTTCAAGAGCTTTTCCCAAGAACTTTACATTCTTCCCTGTAATAAGGCCATCTTGATCAGCGGAGATATGGGACCATCAGGATGTTTTGAACAGAACGAACTGTGTGTGGAAGGCTGAGGCCAGCGCTGGCGTGCGTGCAAAGTGTTTAGTCAGTTCTGAAAAAGCCCAGGCGTTCAAACTCCGAAGAGACAGTCAGAATTGACCATGTAAAGGATTTGGATTAGAATATGACTTTGGATGGCCTTTCTGTTTTGAAAGCCCTGGTGTGTGATTAGGGACGCGCCTCCTGGTTCATTTAATGGACAGATGTTGAGTTAACCGTTATGAGGAGAGAAAAAAAGTGCCATTAATATGGTGTAATCAAATATCGGATTTCCACTTCAATTAAATTCTCCTTCTGTTGGTGCCTGCAATACAAAGAAAAATGAACATTAAATATTGAGTGCACGGCAAAAGCTTTTCAGAATGTCGGCTTGATATTTCTACTGCAGCAGTGCAATATCACATCCAAACTTTTATGATTGTCTTACTGGATTATCCAACTCTGTAATCACTGTGACATTGCATATAATAACCTAAAGGTCAGTGTTAGTATTTGCTCTCTATATTCACTAAACCAGGGAAATAAAAACGCCGTCCCTGGCTGGGATTCAGAGACAGACAAATTGTCCAAGCTCTTTGAGAATTGCACTACTCTCTGTCCTGGCAGTCATGGAGAGACACTAAGCAATTGTTAGTATCAGCAGGTTCAGATAACACTGAAATGCTGGAGATCAAAAAGAAAGTGCCTGTCTTCACATAACTCGAAGGAAGCATGCGCACAGTGAGGTGTCCCTTGTCTTGTGTGTGTGGCCACTTTTGCCGTCTCTGTGATTCAAATTCACTGGCTCCCAACAGGGGCGAACAATCTCCTAGTTCTTGGTGACGAATGCAGCGGCTTATCACAGCTTCTGGTTATACAACTCAAAAGCAAATTACATCACCTGAACTGAGCTTCCTAACATCTAATTGACTGATCACCTTTGTTCTAATGCCCAGTGGCTGATCAGCAATGTTCTCCATGATTGATGGCTGATGGGCGGTGTCCCACTTGCATGCTTCATTAAAAACTCTTTTTGAGTTTTTTTTTTTTTAATTGCAAATTTTTTTATTTGCTGATTTCCACTCATCAGAGAGGCTTAAGGTTAGCATGTGCTTGCTAGGCAGCCACCACATGTTTTAGAGCTGCTGTTAGTAACAGTGTAACAGGGTTAGGGTTATGGTTAGTAGTGTCATGGCCAGTTCCACCATCTTTGATGCCTGTCCATTGGTGGATGTTGTATCATTGGGATTCAAACTGGATAAAGCAATTCTAAATGAATTCTCTTCAGTTACGGTATAATACAGTGTCGAGTAGTGCTAAGTGTGTTGTAATGTGCGAGTATGCATGTCAAAGTGGGCCAAACTGAAGTCCAATATCACACCAAAATAGGTAAGCATGAACGCATCCTAAAGGTTTTATTGGACATTACTGGACATGATCTCTCTTTTGTTCCATGAGATTCTTATCTGGGCAACTGCTGTTCTCTGATTGAGAGATTGAGCCTTATTCTCTGTATTAAAACCTACCCCACCTGGCTTTCTTTTTCTTTTTCCTGGCTTTCTTTTTCTCTTTCATAAATTCTTACTGTTTTCGTCTGGGGTTAGAACATTTTGAATAAATTTTATGATGAATACCAGAATTCAGTAACTTGGTATTTGAACGTATACTCACTCCTAGTGTCTAGAACTCTGGCATTTATTTGTTAAGGACATTTACAATTCTAGTTCTACAAACCTAAAATCATGTGTACAGACAGGGAATCACTTTTATATGTATTTTTGCAACAATTTGTGGACATTTAAGCCAATGAAGTGCTTAAGCCAAATATATACTGCAAAATAAACTCTGTCTGACTTCATGTTGCACTACTTGATGACCCATGACAACAGAAACTTTATGCACGGACATGGAAGGGGTTCATGACGTGTCCGTTTTTGAGTGGAACTGGGCATGTTCTCTAATCGACTGTCTAGTTTCTATTGAACAGTCTACAGCACAATCATGTCTCAAATCGACTGTAGAGAAAATAGGCTACACTAGGCTTCTATGCATATTCAGTGTTTCCAGTTTTTCTGTAAGAATTTTTAGACTTTTTGACCAAACAGCAGTGACAGTCCTGTAGTTCTGTTGACTCACAACCAGTGTGTAAAGCTGATCAGTATTGTTCCTAGTGGCTTAATATTCATTCCCGATCACTGATCACAATTGTTTCTCTTTTCTTTTTTTATGTCATTTGTTTGTTTTTGGCTCTACATTTACATTTATGGTATTCCAGATCAACTTGCATTCATCTCCTTTATTCATATGAGCAGTTGATGGTGAAGGGCCTTGCTTTAGGCCCCAGCAGCCCTGTTTTAAACTCTTATCTTGACTATATTTGGAAAATAATAATGTTAACCAGCATTTTCTTTGGTCCTATTTCTCAGCTAATGGGTACCATTGATTCCTCTGAACATCTTCGATATGGCTTTAGGACATAAGCTGTAATATGTTTATTTTTACATTTTCAGTAAAACTTGATTGATTGCATCATATTGTGGCTTCTAGCATCATGCACTACTGTATATACAGTACATAGACTATGCATTACATTATTAGTGTAACGGCGAGCTATATGGTAGTCTTAAAGTGGCAATGCTTCTAAAACATGGTGTGCACAACCATGTTCTATTATCCAGTGCGGACTAGGTACAGTAAGTGACCAAGCATAATGGCTAAAAAAAAAAAATAACTGCAGACCTTGAATACTGGAAGTCCTTGAGCAGTGATTGCACAACAACTCGCATTGATGTCACATTCAGCAAGATCCTTCCTGACTCTAGCAGAATAACATCCTCAAAATCTGTGCTATGTTCTGCATCTCGGTGCTGTTCATGCACATTCTGTTCATCTGTTTTAAGTCAGGATGAAATAGAGGAAAAATGGGAGTGTTTTGGTATTTTGACTTCTCTTGCTTCTTGCACACACCAAAGTACAATGCCTGGCCAAAAAACAAAAACGTTGCCATTTTAGAAGGGTCAAATTATTGGGCTGAGTCAAGCGAACCAAACAATTTAAGAGATTTGCAATTACTGGAACTGGGTTAAGAATTATGTTTTTTTTCAGGTTAGTTGGGAATAATAAGAGAAAAAAGGTTGAAGTTTCTAGGAAGCATAAAGATTGGAATTTGATTCAATGGAAAAAGGTCATGTGGTCTGATGCGATGGTTGAGGAAGAAGGGAAGCGCATGAAGCGAGCCGTCATTCACATAGAGCCCACTGTACTCTGGAGGCAGTGTTATGATCTGAGGTTACTTTAGTTGGTCAGGTCTAGACTCAACAACGTTATGTGGCAATAAAATGAACTCGGCTGACGACCTGAATGTACTGAATGGCCATGTTATTAAATCTGTGGAGGTTCTCTTCCCTGATGGCACAGGCACATTCCCGGACTCAAATTGTGAAAGTTGTGGGTTCTTGTGGGAGCATGAGGAATCATTTCACACATGAACTGGCCACCACATTGTGTGCTGTAACCAAAGCTAAAGGTGACTGAATGAAATAAAAAAAAAAAATTGTCCATGTAGTGAAGAAAATAATAGATTTCATTTATGAAAGCATGGAAGAACAAGTAGGATCTTCTACATTATGTTCTTGGTTCAGATGTCAACTTTGAAACCGTATTCAGTTTTCCTAAAAGATGTTACATAACGACTTTATTTACCCATTTGCTGTTGTTTAAAATTGGACATCTTTCCCATCTTTGATCTGCCTTTTTTGCGATTTAGCGAGTAATTGCACGAGACTACTCATTAATTGTACCTCCAAAATATGATATGATCTAATGGAAAAATAGGCGAGTAATACAAGAGAATTTTTTGGACATCCTGTTATTTAGTTTTCATTTAGAAATGTAAAAAAAAAAAAAAGAATGAACTCAACATGCATGGACCAGATGCGTTCAAGATTTTTGGAGTTGAGTTTAGTGACTTGTCACTACATCATCCATGTTTGCATTTAACTACTTCCACAGACTTCGCTATGAGCTTACGCTGTATAAGACGTTAGAGGCAATGCCGCTGTACTGTATAAGAAGTTAGAGACAAACATATTCTGCATAGCTGCAGCTGTGGAGGTTGATCTGTTGCTAAAAATTGGCTCCTGATCATCGTCCGAATGCCAGTGCTTTGACGGGAATGCCTAACGTTCTTGTTTTCACAGTCACTAAGAACATGTAGCTAATATTGTACTTAATATTTGAAACTTATTGAGTTTCAGTTCCTGGCACTGACCACTTTGTGATTTTTTTTTTAAACTCCAAACACAAACTGGCCTTATGCCAGTCCCATGCCAGTAATGACTACAATTTATTCCTGGTAAATACTCTTGTGGAGCTCCATAATGTTTAAAATGAACGATTGAGCCAGTTAGACCGATAACCTCACTGATGACAAGCCTCATACTTTCCAGTATGTTATGCATATCTAAGATGCATGTTACAAAGTTAACATGCATGTATGGCGTATGAAGTGAAAAAATCCAATATGTGTACAACATGGAAAGCAAGCTATCGTATCACTCTCTTTTGATGGTCGTTCAAACTACTTTTGATTGTGCAGAATAACAGAACATACTTATGAGAGTTAAAAACTACCTTTATTTCTCTATATAATCTTCTTCTACCCTAAGACACTTATGTCAGTGTTTTATTAGTGCTTGGATACCCTCAAGGTAGAAAATGTTCTCATTATGCTGGAACTATGATCACCAATGTCTAAATAACAAACTACATGAAATAAATCCCGATGTTGGAACAAAACATGCGTTTCCTTTTAATAATCGTTGGGATCAGGTCATTTATACAAGATGCAAAATTCACCACAGTTTTTATCGTGTTGAACCCTTCTGTCTATCAGATGTATTTAATTTGACTGTAATTCTTTTGTTCCTGTAAGAAACCCGTTTTATTTTGTTGACACTTTTTAAAAAAATAAATACAATGTTTAACATGTACATCCAAATTAAGTTTTAAAGTTTTTAGAAATAATAAATTTTAAACAACTTATCCGGTTTTAATATTGAATAACAAAAATTTGACTCGCCACTATGAATATAGCTGTCGAAGATGGCATGACGTTAAAAAAAGAAAGAAAGAAACCATCATCGGACTGGCTGGTTCAAATCTGAAACGCCGGCCTCCCAGGAACTCCTTTAATGGCCCAAACATGTGGAAATGACTTTGAGTGAGGTCAGGACTGTATATTGGATGTGATGATGACTCCTGTAATGTGCTCATGAATAATTCTGTACAGTACTTACAGACACGTGTCTGTCCACATGTTATGCGTCATTGTCCAGGTACACTGGCTGAATGTTCAAGGGAAATGACTGCAGTAGGATCAGAATCACATCGGCTGGGATCGGTCATTCACAGGAGCACAGCCTTCTTTAAAACGTTTGCAACATTTCAAATGTTTTACCGCAGTGAAGAGCCCCATCATTGCACTGTGCGCTTGTCTGCTGTAAAATGTCAGTCGGTTTTTACGCCTTCATTCATGAGAAATGTCCTTAGAATAATGCACTCAGGTGGGCGAGGTGACTCAGCTGTAATTGTTGATTTTGAAACTGAGAGCTCACAGCATGGAAACTTCTGTCCATCAACAGAGCTCTTATAGCTTAACGAGCAGCTTTCCTTGGATGGAGGAAGCTGTCGCAGCAGTGGCGAGGTTTTTCCAGGCTGACCGTAACCCAGAAGTTAAACTGCCATGCTTAATTTCAACCTCCGAGTCCAGTTTCTGCCCAATTCTGTCAGTTCGTCTCTAGCTGAATGGAGTTGATAATTGACATGAATACTGGTGGCACTGAAGGGTGGCTTTCACACAGGGCAGGTTGCAACATTGTAGTACATGAGATTCGTCATAAATCCATTGGAACGGAGGGCTGGTGATATCTAATTAAACCTAATAAAAATAACATTGTGGCATCATATATAATGTACTGACTTAAAGTACATTTACCTACCTATATTGTTTTTTCCATCGCCTGGCTAGTTCTTTGTTTAGTCTGTACAACCTCTACTGTATAATGACTTCTTCATAAGGATGTTCAGACAGACAGATATTTTCCAGGCCTGACCGAGGGATTAGTATCAGTCTCTAGCAACGGTTTCAGCTCAGGAAACAATACAGAGCAGGACAAAACAGGACAAAAACTTGACGGCATCAATAACTGGATTGTTTTTTTTATTTATTCATTCATTCATCTTAAAGACAATGTAATAATTATTAGAAAGGTCTAATATATTAATACTCTTCGTGGACTAGTTACCTGAAAATATCTATAAACAAATGTTAAGTCAATTATATACTGTATGAGAGGAGTTCAAATCAAACTGGTCAAATTTCTCATGAATGAATGCATAAAGCCAATTGACATACTGTACAGAAAACTTTTTTACTACATCTAAGAGTCTCATCACCGTACTGTGGAAGGTTTTAATGAGGCTGTCTATCTATGCATGACCATCCCGGCCGAGGTGTCTTGCAGCTCACTGCAGTCTTTTCATGAACGTTCAGCGAGAACGCCTGATACTTGAAAATCAACGGATAACTTGTTGCCAATATGCGGGACAGGAGCATTTATCTGTTCGAACTGTGCGCACAATCATTCACCAACATTACAGGAACTTGGCTGGGAGTTATTGCCACATCCCCCATATAGTCCTGACCTCGCTTCAAGCCATATCCACATTAAAGGACTTTGGGTCATTCGGGTGACCAGTGTGTCAGTGAAGCAGGCACCGGTGTATTGAGAGAACTTTCTACCTTGATGTTATCCAAGCACAAGTGAAACGCTAGAAGAAGTGCAGCAGGGCATTTTATAGAGGGGAAAAAAGGTAGTTAAAGTTAAAACCGGACTGCATGTAAACAATTTTAGTTTTTTTTAAAAGAAGAAACTATGTAGTTATTTGCAGTTACATTTTACTGCAGTAGTTAACCATCAGCATTAATACACCAGGTCATGTTAACAAAGTAGGTCAATGTGCATGGTAATGTAAGTGACCGTAGTTTAAATGTTAACTAAATCAATGTTACTTGTATTACTACTATGTATTAATGGTGCAAAATTATGATGCAAATTACTGTAAGTGACCTTAGTGCGAAGAATTACCGCCATACTATATTCTAATACAGTGAACTCCAGATTTGGCTCATTGTGTAATGTAATGCTACACCCAAACACGCTTATGGCACTTCCGACCTCATCCCAACCTCGTCAGCCGAGCATGTTTTTGACAGCTGCTAGCTGTTTGCATCATATGACACAAAGTACTGGAAGGATCCACATCGTTGCGCTCCATTAGCACTGGATTAGTGTGCCAAGTCACGTCTCAGGAGCGATGTCGTTTACTGTAAACCAACAAATGAGGTAAAAGCAAGTGATGGGAGCCAGGTCTGCTTTTAGATGTGCGGCTCTGATCTTTCAAACGCTCTCCCGTTGTCGCTTAGAAGGAGGTGCTGATCTCATCTCTAAGAAGGGACTTTAATTAAAGTGCAAATTCCAACAAATTGATGTGCAACCCTTGCTTTTGATGTCCGGTCGGTCTGTTTAAATAAGGATGTGGCTGCTTAAAAAAATAAATAAAAGCTAATTGATAAATGATTTTCTGAAAAAAGAAAATTTAAACACTTTTTCAACCTTCAATCGTTCAGGAAGATAATAAATTGCTTGTGAAATGGTTTGGAGCTTCATCTCACTGGATTTCTATGGGGACACACTGTACTTTTGCCTATTCAGCTGTCAGATCTCTCTCTCTCTCTTTTTTTTTTTTTTTTTTTTTATTTCTCTTTCTTCAAAAGCATCATATATTTTTTGGAACATAAAGTATGTTTACCTACTTTATTTATTCATTTATTTATTAATTTATGATTATTTTTAAAATGTAAATATTTTTTCCTGGAATAGGCTTCAGGCCTCCTGTGACCCTGTACAGGATAAGTGCTATAGAAAATGAATGGATGTACAGAGCCCAGCCAAAAAGCAGTCACACCATGGATTTAACCAAGTAAATATTTAATATCTATCCATCTATCTAATCCCTCTATTGGACTATTGATGCAGTGATTAATATGGTCCTTCTGGCTACAAGTTATTTAGCCCAAACTGATGCAGTAATTAGCTTCTCTTTTCTTAAACATGTCTGTAAAATATCTGTTAAGAACTGTTGAATTTGTTATTAAAACCTGGAAGAATGGTGATGATCATCGAGCAATAAATGTGGTCATCCTGAATGAGCATGATGGAAGATCACTTAAACGCTTGGTGAAATCAAATTGTGTAAAAAAACAAAAAAACAAACATACAGGAGATCTCAAAACTATGTTTAATAGTGGACTTCAGAGAGTTTCTACACTCGTAATGACGTATCCTTGTCGCACATGGATCCAGACCTTAACCCCATTGAGAATCTTTGGGAAGTGCTGGAGAAGTCCGTTCCCTGGGGTCTGACTCTCCAGTCATCAATAAAATGTCTTGAAGGGAAATTAGGGTGACTCTGGACTGACGACCATTATATAAGCTATTTGAAACCATGCCACTGTTGTAATCAAAGCAACAAGAAATGGTGTGCAACTTTTTTTTTTTTTTGGCTTGGCAGTGCATTATCCAATTATTTTTTTTTTCTTAAGATAAATATAGATAAGATAAGGCTGTATGTGTTCACATTGTCACTTTGCATTTTGATCCTTTCCGAATATTTTATAAGGCATAATTAAACTTGTAGTAAAAGTAAATACAATTTCTTCCATTTAAAAGCATTTGGCAGACGAACCTGATCAGAACAAGTACTTTTTAGGTCCATTATTATTATTTAATTTTAAATTCTTATTTTAATCAGGCCTGCCATAGTGTCAAACAAAGTTGTTAAAGATGAATTAATGAATGTGCTATGCATGCATAACATATTGTGCAGCACCACATAAGCACATTTTTGTTTTTGTCCCACATGCTTCATATGAGGCCTCCTGCTCCTCTCCACATGAAAATAAAAGCTGTTCACTTCAGCAAGGTTTTGCACACACCAAGGTCTCTGAAACAAATTTTGCCAGTATAAGTAGATTGTGTATTCAATATCCAGTAGGTTGTTAAGGGTGCTAGTACAGTCTTCTTGTGTCTTCAGTGCAACTTGAGCTTCTGGCTTGAATGGAACATGATCTAGAACAGACTTTGATCAAGTGTCTTCAGGGAGCTGATCTGTTTTTAGGTCTTAGATCGGATCAGTTGCAGGGGTCACTTATTCAACACTGACTCACTAAACAAGTAGATAGTTATGTTGTCCATGTAGTAAGTGGATTGGATTGCAGTTTTGTTGATCTTCATGCTTGACTCAAGATTGAAAGGTATTTGCTGCAAATTATTATGCGCTATTATGAACCTAAGATGAGATAACATAAGATATACATTTATTCGTCCCACAGTGGAAACATTTCTATGTTACAGGAGCAAAGAAAAAAACAATACAATAGTTACACTTTCAATCAAATTGCACTAGGTAATATAATATTGCACAGTTTAAAAAGGTGTTATTGCACAAAAATGTAAGATATTGTAGCTATATTGTAGCTCTATTTAAGATATCGTAACTCTTGTTACTATATTGTAAAATTTTAGATTTTAAAGCAGTATTTTGTATCAGCAGTATATAACAGTAATAACAGTGTTTGATTGTACAGTCAAATATCAGCAGAGAGAAAAGACCTTTGATATCACTTCTTCAGACACTTAAGATGTACAGTATGTTACTGAAGGAGCTACTCAGAGATGAAACTGTTTCATGATCTGAGAGTCATTCCCCAGCAATGATGATAGCTTAGCCATCATCCCCCTTTCTCCCACCTCCTGTACAGTGTCCAGGGGAATCCCCAGAACTGAGCCGGCTGCCTTTATCAGCTTGTCCAGTCTCTTCCTGTCCGCAGTAGAGATTCTGCTGCACCAGCAAACCACTCCATAGAGGAGGACTGAGGCCACCACAGAGTCAAAAAAAAGTCTTCAGTAGTTCTCCCTGCACTCCAAAAGACCTTGGTCTACTAGCCGATCTAGTAGATCAGAGTCTGCTCTGTCCTTTTCTATAAAATCTTGAAACCATCATTAATGTTATACATAGTTTGATTTAAGTTAAAACAATTATGTATGTACTCTGAATATGTATGTGTATGCAATTCCTTTAACCCTGATGTAAATTTGATACTTGCATACAAGTGAACAAAATTTCATAATTCAATTCAGTATATCATATTCTAGTTTATCATAATGGATCATATTATGTTTGTATTTTTATGTAGCCTTGAGGAAGACATCTGATATAAGGCAGAAACCAGTGAGAAACCGGTGCAGATGATGACCGGTGCAGATGTTCAGGTCGGTGATTAGTATACTGGTGATGCTGAATGCTGAGTGGTTGGAACAGATGAACGGGGAAATGAGGTTGCTGCTGAGGTTAAATTTTTTTAAATTGTATCTTTTAAGCAATTGTCACAGTTAAAAAAAATAAAAAAGTGGTCAGATTTATTTCAATCTACACTATATAATTAAATTTAATATGAAGAAATAAGGGGTGGCTCAAAACTTACTTACTCCTATCAGTAACCCATAGCCTTAACTGGTCGAGGCACCACTGGCACACAAAAAGCTAAAGTAGAAAACGTAAAAAAAAAAAAATTGGGTCCTTAAATTGTAACAAAATCTGAAAGAAAATGTAATATAATATAATCAGGATATTTATAAAATCGTTAAACAGAATCCCAATGTTAATCAGCAAGTACAGTACTGGGTGGTGATACAGTATTTTGGCCTTGCTCAAAACATTGACCCAATTATAAGCATGAATGTTGCCATTAAAACACAATTTATGTGGTGCCAAAGGATTTTGAGTTGTTTGTTATTTACAGTATATTTGGACTAGGCCAGCTTCTTGACCGATCCAAGCCTCGAGTCGAAATGTTGCCTTGAAATGTAATAAACCACATGTGTCCCTCCAGAACGTCCAGCTCCGTGCCGGATCCGTTCTTTCCTTTCATTATGACTTGTTCTAATGGGATGGGTTTCCTGTTCAGTTTGCCACATACAGCTTGATACCTTCTTGTCAGATTTTAAAATGGTCCCCAGAGACCCTAAACATTCCTTGTGCATGTTTGCCCACTGCATTCGTCTTGACCATGCCCACTGCTTGCTTATTATATGAAAGTCTGCCGGTTTGATCTACAAACGACTGCCTACATCTCCACTCAGCTGCTAAACGCTAGGTCCCGTAGCCAAATGAGCTTCAGCCAAAATCCTGTAGAGACAGAGTAGAGCCAGACTAATAAACAGACACTAACATCACTAAACACTGTGTACAAATGTTGAGGCCAAGCATTGGGGAGAATCATGCAGAGAGGAACACAGAACAGGTACAGTGTGCCTAACTCACAACGGCTATAAAATGGTCGCAGCATTTCAAACAGGGTAGTTTGGTTCAGGAGTAGAAAAGGAGGTAATGAAACGTGGTGCGATCAGATAAAGGCTGTGCCATGGCAATTAGAAAAGTGCTAATGCCAGGAGTGTTAGATTTTGGTAAGGCTAATTCCATCTGGCTTACTGCAGGTCATTAAAAATTTTTTTTAATTATTACTAATGATCATTTGGAGCATTCGATATATTGTCTAACTTTAATGCCAGTTTCTATGCAAATCCTTAAGCCAAATAAATGCAGCAACAGGGGCTTTTAGCGATCGTTTTATCATCATGCACACTCTACCATCAATCATAGGTGCGGGTGGTAGCCTTTCACTGAAATAAATGCCCCGAGCTGTGACAGGGTCAATGTTGCGTCCCTTCAGCTAACAGGTGTATAAAAGCTCCTGGGTTACTGGGAAGAGCATGGACTTTTTGGTTGTGGACATATTTCTAGGAGACAGACGACATCATCCAACTGAACGAAAATTAATATTTAATACTTAATATCACTCTTATGAATAATGTTAATGTATTCTTTTAATCTTTCAGGTGCACTGTGGAAAATTTGCAGACTCAATTACTTTACGATTAAAATGCACAATCTCTCCTTTGACGCATGAGCATTAATGAATCTCCAGAATGTATTTTATATTTTGATAACCGTGCTTTTATTAGATGCTTGCTCTCACAGTAACAAATGGAAAAACATTACTTATATTTTATGAAAAACAAAACTTTAATTTTGCAGTTTGATTTTTTTTTTTGTGTGTGTGGATATGGGAAATGTATCTGCACTCTTTTGTTTCTTGTCTTTCAAACATGAAACCAAATAAGTGTCACTGCAAGTAAACAGATCATCATGCGGAGGACAATTAGAATGATATCAATCAGAGGAAAAGGCAAAACAAAAGGTGTGCCAAAATCAACTGTTTGGTTTAAAGTTAACATTATTAATCACCCCGATCACACTGGTGAGCTTAACTGTGTCAAACAACTTGACAGACCTTGGAAGACCACAGGGTAGATGACTAAAAAATGCTTTCAATCATAAAGAAATGTTGAACAAAAAAGGCACCAGGGCCAAAACAAGTAAGTGCTTGAAACGGCAGTTTCACAGGGTGGCCAAACTTCACTAGGACAGATGTCTAGCACCTACACCAGGGTAAATACTAAGCTCTTGCACTAGGGCAGACACAGCCCTAGTGCCATGTGCAGATCACAGGCCCCCGTGCCCACACCACGGCAGACCCCGCCAGACCCCGTGCCATCACCAAGGGAGACCCTCCCTCACCCCAGACCACCCCCTCGCCCCGGGTCACAATTTTAAAACCTTAAGTAAGACTCTTAACCATATCTGCTCTGGGGCGCTGACCCTGTGCTCTGACCCCAGCTTCCTAACCAGGATGTGCGGTGGAAAAAAAAAAATAATAATAATAATTTCACTGTGATGTGAGATAAATGTGGCAAATAACTGAATCTTATTCACCAGCTTCACAATGAATTGAACATGAGTAATTAAATGTAGCTCGTTCCTTAAAACATTGGTTTTCTTACTTAAAAGCTAAGCACAGCATTTAAACAATGCAACCTTCAAAAACAAGAGTTTAACATTTAACTTCAAATTAAATTCAACAAAAAGAGAAATTTTTATACTGAGCAGAACATATCCGCTATAATAGTTATTTCTTAAACAAACTTGCTGAATAATTCGCTCCTAGCACACGGGATTAGGCAGTGTGCGAATAGTTTAGAGTGTACCACCTGTGGGATTATAAGGAAATGGTGACATTTTACGTCCTCTATGGTGTCCAAAGTCTTGTCTTGTTGAGGAATTGTGAGCACATGGCTGCAGGCAGTTTCTAATATAATGAGTAAGTTTGAGACTAATTCCCTCATAGAGTTTGGAGAAAAAGGCCGATAATACGCACAATCTTTGATAATGTAATGGCATAAAATGCGTTTCCGTTACACCAGCTCATGGCTGATCAAGCTGACTGCTAATTCCAGTCATTGGCAGGTGCCATATGTGTTGTTATAAATGTAATACATTTTTTAAAAATCGATTTTTGGAGTCAATGTGGTGAGAAATTAATAGGCACACAAAAGAATCGTGAATGATGTGATTCATAAGTGAATCCCTTTTTCTTTTTTCTCCAACTATTTTATAACCCTATACATATCTCATATACTGTCTAGATATAAAAGGTGTGTGTATATGCACTTATTTTTCAATCATCTGAAAGTAGTTGTGACACTGTCTGGCTTCCTAAGGTTTTATCAAAGGCACTGTTTTAGAAATGAGAAAACCGTCCACCACGCTATTGACTTGCTAAGTACTATAAAAAAATCTTTCATCCCAGGTTGCTGTGGCAATAAGCTCCTTAATTCCAGCCGCTCTTGCATGACACACAGACAGAAACCATGCCTCGTCTGAAAGACACGGCCAGGCTCTCAGCTGTACTTACACCTCAAAACTCTTGATGGTTGCATCACCGTATTGACATGCTCTCTGAAGAGCTTTGTTTGTTCCCTTGATGTGCAGCTTCACACTGATTAAATGTGTTCATAGGCCAAGATTGCTTCCTGATTTATTGAAAGAAATCGTTGTGGAACAACTCCAAGTGGTGTATTGTCTCTGCTAATGATCATGCCAGATTAAGACGCTAGACGATATCGTGTCTGCTATTGATCATGCCAGATTAAGACGTGGAGCACTCGATTTTTATGTTTGTTACTTTAATTTTCTTTTTCTTTAAAAAAAAAAAAAAAAAAAAAGGTTTTGCAAAAATGAATTAACAATAATGGCAAAGGTAAAATGATTCCTTCAGAGATCTGCGCCATAGCAGAAGACTGAGCTTAACTGGAACTCTGTCAGTATCGGGAACAGTTGTATCTTTTATCTTTTTATTTTTGATAAGGCATTCAGCAACCATTTAAAAAAAATTACCTATCAGTGTTTGTCCACTAAAAAAAAAAAAAGGGTGATAATGTTTTTACCTGGAAAGAAACCAGGCGAGGCATCACGTCTGGGATTTTGCACACACTTTACATCATTTAGCGTTTGCATTTACAAACACAAGCATGACTTCTTGTCATCTATGAGAACATAAACGATGGTTAATCCAAACAGTGAAGAAGTGTTAAGCATGAGACGTGGAACATATGGTTGTTTGGTTAAGTCAGAATGCTGTGACAGTTCTTGGTGCCATTTCCTAACTTTCATATTGTGCTGTTATGTCTTGGGAATGTGCATATTCTGCCAAAAACTCTCTAGTTAGGCAGCTATCTCTAAAAACATACTCAGGGAAGTGATTTTTGTATCCACAACACCAAGACTGGTCAAATACCATGGTGCATAACACGACTGATTATCATTACAAGCCTGATATTCACCTTAAAATATTCATTATTGACATTATCTGAAAGCTGCAGTGTAAGAGAATTAATTGCATCATGGAAAAAAAACATTCATACCACATCACTGGTGCTTTTACTTATCTTTCTTCTTTCTTCTCTGTCCCTGAATCCAGGTCCAGCATGCTTGTCCTGCTCTGAACTCTAAGGTTCACCTCCTGCACCCCTCCAGGAAGTTGCTGGCTCAGGTGGAGGCATGGCTGCCAGCCCGTGTGCAGAACACTAAATACCGCGCCTGCTCCTGTCGGACTAGCTTAGCAGTCCACCTGAGTGGATCCCTGCTGGAGGCCACGGCTGCCATCCCCTCCAGCACGCCCATTGTGAAAGGTATGGGGAGCTCAAACCTGGCTTGGTTAAGAGGATTGCTATACCTCCAAAGCATTTGCCCTGTTGTACTGAGATTACAAGCACAAATCCTGACGATGCCCCAGCCATTTATGGTCGAGAGTCCAGCAGAGCGAAATTGCCCATGCTCTCAGAGGGGAGATGTGGCATATCCTCAATCTCCTAGCAAACATAACACTAGATGCTTTTGATTGCAGTGTTGCTGTGATTGTTAGGGGAATCACACCTCCCTTTCTGACAGCACTTCCGATTTTGCTTTCTTGGACTCCTGACAATGGATTACTTAATCATGGGGGACTGTGAGCTGATGCATGCAGTGGAGGACAGCACTTTCCTCGCTTTCCTCTAAACCTGGAAGCATGTTCGCCACTTCTGGTTGGTAGCTGTCGAGGGATAGAGGAGATGTAACTGAAGAGTGGGAATTGACCGTGACTAAATTAGGGTCGAGGAAAAAGAATCATTACTTTGATTCTCTTGCTATTGGTGATTTAAAACAAGTTTAAAACAAACCAGAACTGTCAAATAAGCATTGTAGTGTGCTGGAAAACAGATGATTAATCAGTCATTGATTGGTTTAGTCAAACCGATGATTGAGTATGGAATGATTACAGAGTCCCATCACTACTACACACTAATATTCCATTGTTCCAATGTTCGTAGAACAACCCACAATCCACCCACCGTTTTTGGAGATTATCTGACCCAGTCGTCTAGTCATTACATTTGTCAGACCCTTGCCAGAGTCACTCAGATCTCATTTTGCCCATTTCTCTTGCTTTTAACACATCACCTACAATTGTTCAAGGCCCAGTTTCCTCTTGTTGCCTAATATATCTTGTCCTCTGACAAATGCCAATGTAATGTGATAATCAGTGTAACTCCCCTCACCAGTCAGTGGGATTAATGCTGTGGTTGATGGGTGTACTGTACATTGACAGCATTAGATTTAGATGACTCACTATAATTTGAAAACTTGAATAAATTAGTTTTACAGTAACATTAATAAAAGTTACAGTGACTTATCCAAAACTCACATTGTAATGACTGTGTCAAAATCTGGTGTATGGGGGAGGAACGGGCATGTCATAGCCTTCCTCTCGTCCTATTCATAATCCACACTTCTTGGCATTCTGCTTTGACAGGAAAAGGAGCAGAACACAAGCTCTCCTATCGATTGTCTTGCTTTAATAAGAATCCCGCATGATGTAACCTTCAGGTGTCCCCTGGTGCCGTGTGCCCCAGCAGCCTGGACCCGGAGCGCTGTAAATCGATCCTTCGGGCAGCTTAACAGCCAGTCGTCTGGCGTACGGCCAAGTGACGTGGCGTCTCCAGTTCTGAGCTCGACCGGCTGAGTCACTCGCTCTGCTATCCCCGGCCTCCAAATGTTAATTACAGGAGCATTCTTTCACTTTCGAGCTGCGGGAAATGATTTCCCTTCAGAGCCAAAAACACAGCCTCTTTAATGGACATTGGCACAGGTTTTTTTTTCCTTTTTTTTCTTTCTCTCTTGGCTTTTTACAAAAGAGTCAGCCGTGACGGTGGGCTGCGAATTGCGTGTCTTCAAAAACATGTCTTGTTTTCGCTTGGTCTACATTTTTTGCCTCTGTCGTTATCTGTTGGATTTATTAAGCGAGATTTTTTGATTGCGTGCTGCTCGAAGAAAGCCAACATGCAGTAGTGGAGCAGCTCTTGAAATGTAATCTTGTTTAAAGTGTTCTCTTATGAGTTTCTATTTAAAATTTGTATTAAAAACAAAGCACTTTAAATCATCATCATAAAAGGTTTAAAAGGTAAACCTCAAAGTTGCACACTCAAAGATTTCATTCAGTCACCTTTAGCTTTGATTACAGCATACAATATGGTGACCGGTTCATGTGTGAAAAAGATTATTCATGCTCCCAGAACCAATTTGAGTCCTGGAATATGCCCGTGCCATATGGAAGCAAAATAGCCTCATTAATAATTCACACAAAATACACGATGCACACGTGTATCCCAATGTGTGTGAAACCCATATTTACATTCACAAAAAGCAACTCACGTGCACAAGATAAATATACTGTATATAAATATATACACGTTTCACAAATGCAAAACACAATTCACGATTCAAATTTGAATCGTGCAGCTTTAATCCATTATGTTATACACATTTGAGCTGTATATGAAATAAAAGCAAATCTGGTGGCATTCAGATACAGTATATCAGGATACCCTGTGACCCATAGAAACATCTATTCTCTAAATTAAAAACTGTGACTGTCTAGATTGACAAACATGTTATGAGGGTGAAGTGTTTATAAAGATGATAGTGATTAGCTGTTATTTTCAGCGAAGTTCATTAATTAAATATTACGAAATAAAGTAATAACTTAATAAAGTATAATAAATAAAGTAATAACTTAAAGTGCATCCTGTTCTTGGTTTGAGTAAGTACTCAAATTGCGCAAAAGGTGTGCAAAGCTGAGCTACTTGAGTGCTGCACTCCTGAAGGGCTGTGATTGGTCGAATGGTGAGGTCGCATCTGATTGGCTAAAGAGTACGAGTGACCCACGTTGCTGCCAGCAAAGTCTAAAAAATATACACACACACACACACACACACACACACACACACACACACACAAATCTAGGGATATTCACACACAAAAGGTGATTTTCACATTCACAGTCCATGACACACTCGTGAATTTGAAACATTTCAAAAAATTTGTACACAGTTGTACATCCGTGAATTGTGTTTTGCATTTGTGAAATGTATATTATGAATATATATATATAATGTGTGTGTATATGTGTGTATTTATTTATTAATTTATTTTGTCCATGTGAGTTGTTTTTGAGGGAACCCCAGATCATAACACTGCCTCCAGAGGCTTGTACAGTGGGCACAATGCATGATGGGTTCATAACTTCATGCACTTCCCTTCTAACCCTGACGCACTCACCACTCTGGAATAGAGACTTATCAGACCATGTGACCTTTTTCCATCGCTCCAAAGTCCAATCTTTGTGCTGTCTAGCAAATTCAACTCTTTAGTCTGATTAGTCTCATTTAAGTGGTTTTGTTATGGAGACACAGCTGTTTAGTCCCAATCCTGAGAGTTCTCACCACATTGTGTGCACAGCAATGCTCTTGCTTTTATTATTAAACATAGCCACACTTTTTTTACTGTTACTTAAAAAAAAAAAAAATTTTTATATAATATATATATATAATAATAATAATTATATATATAATTATATATATATATATATATATATATATACTTATTTATTTATTTATTTTTTATATATATAACCATACTACTTTTTTCTATGCAACAGGTTTTTAAAGGTGTACTGATGGGTTCTTAACCCAGTTCCAAACCCGCTTTTTGTTTTGTTTGCTTGATGCAGCCCAATATTTTGACCATTCTGATAAGACTATTTTTTTCAGGAAAATAGTCAAGGATCATTTCCTAGCTGCTCTCATTTCTTATGTCCGTTAAGCAGCTTGTGAATATAAAAAATGCCTTAATATCTCTAAACGTTAACATGGATCTAGTTTAATTTAGCAGCATTTTCTTTCTTTATTATGCAGGTAAATATGGAAATGCGGGGAAAAGGAGGTAGAAATGTTAGAGAGAGAGAGTAACATCGTTCGTCCCATCAAGAGAGTTAATTAACGGTTCTGCTCTTGTCAGGATTTGATCTCTCTATTGCATGACCGTAATCCTGCTTATGGGGTTATTATTTTAGTTTATACTTCCTCATGATATTGTCTGACGGATATAAACGGATCTAACATCAAGCTGCTCTTCAGAGGACACTTTCGTGATCTTTCCCCAAAATTCATGTCTAAACTTCAGTTGTCTCAACTGTTTTGCTCTGCTTCTGATGTGCGCGTGAGTGACCTGACGGTGCATCATGACGAGCGGAGATGGACAAGAATAGCAAAGGTCAGGTCAAGTGACAGGAATTTTGCCTTGTCTATTACTATGTTCTGAATGTGAGGCCTCTTTGCTGTTCCTCGTGCCAAAATGGTGCGTCAGATATGAAAGACATCTGGCTCGTCCATTAGCAAAATATTTTGTCTATCTGCCTATAGATTTAAAAAATAATAATAATAATTTCTGTCCTGTTCCATTTTCCTTTTTTTAATTCAGAGCTATATATTGTGTTAAACGTGTTTCTTTTCTTTTCCTTACAATGATTACAGATCAGGATAAATGCCTAATCTGTGTTATATCAGTTTAAACCTGGATTTGGGCCAAAAACAAAAACCACATTTTAGAGTAGCAGCACTTGCATACGGTTTGCCCGAGCCCCTGGAGCCGCTCTGGTGAATGTCTATCAAAAGTCCGAGCCTTATAAACACATGCATCAGGGTCCACCTGTTGTTTGGATGTCATTGCTGTCTGTATACAGATCGCGATGTGTCCATCAGGGGGTGCATTTGGATCCCGGCTTCTCTCTCTCTCTCTCTCTCTCTCTCTCTCGTTCTTGCTAGTCTTTCAGATTAAAGCACCAAAGTGCGTGCAAATGTGTGTGCGTGTAGAGAGAGAGATAGAGCCTAACAGGGAGGGGGGGGAGATGGAGTGTTCGAGCGGGTGAGTGTGTACGTGTGTGTGTAAGAGCTGTGCTGTACGTCAGTTTGCTGGCAGTGAGGCGTTGGGCAGTTGTAGTTTTAAATGTGGTTAAGTGACTCTCGCCGGTGCAGCTTCAGGAAAGGAACCGGAGCCACGGGAGCCGTCACCATGAAGCACTCGCACACCATGGACTACAGGCTGATGAGTAAGAGCACTCGGACTTTAAACTACTACTGGGTTTGGTAGCTCCTGCTCTTTATCTGTCTCGGGTTTGCATGAAGACTAGAATGTTGTTTTTTATTTTATTTTTTAAAGCTCTATAATGGATAGAGGAAATGTATTGTTTACGGATGACTCAGTGATAGTTTGTTGGCTTGTACGATACATGTACACTGTATCTGTGATGTGCGATATCTACTGTATCATTGTGTGTACGTCCCTGTTGTCCTGATTTATATTTTACAATTTGGAATTAAGTTTTCCCCAACTGACAAGATGGATAGATAGTGAGAGAGAGAGTGTGTGTATTTTATAAAATTTTAATGTTCTAGCAGCCTGTTGATGGATTATACAACAAGATTCAAGCAAACAAGGTGTAAAAGAATATTAAAGGTTCGGTTAAAATAAAAAATCACTATGAGAAAAGGCATAAAATGTCTTTACCGCCCTTATAAAAACCCTATAATAGTCCTTGTTTACAGCAGTCAAGATGGATTGAAGCTACTATATATAGCAGGAAATGAGAGGCACTCCGTTTTTGGATTAATATTTGGAATTTTAAGAACTTAATGTACACTTTCCTCCTGATGTCCACCAGATGCGTCCACACCGAACAAACTGCATTTCCACCTGCCAGATCCCAGACCGCGATGCGAAACCGATCTGTAGAGGAGGTGCTCGCAGCAAGATCAGCCGGAGCAGCTCCTCTACAGCTCATGATACGATCCCCATCCATGATGGAGCAGGTGCTCTGGCTGATCATGCTGCGGGCTTTTATTTGTTTTCAATTTAGACAACTGCTATCCGTTCACGAAAAAAAATGCAAGGTGTAAATGGAGGTGAACGTCAGGAAAAACAAAAGTCCACCAGCTGTGCAAGCAAAATGCCGTCGATGATGCTAGAGGCGAAAGAGTTAGTAGAATTTTTTTTTTTTTTAAGACATAAAACACATTGCTTTTTATATAAACTGGACAGCATTAAAAACGTGCTCATCAAGAGCGAAATAAATGATCTGTCCGATAATCACAGCAATGCTGCATGCCACTGAATTTACAAACCCTAGAGGATCAATAAAAATGTAATCAAAGAACCAACCAAATGAATGCTCATTATATTTCCTGGAGGAAATTCTGAAGATTGGCTGATTGATTTCTGCTATCAAATCAGACAAAACAGAGATGGACATTATTTCTCAGTTCATATTGGCAGCTGTTGATGGGAATGATTTGAGGGAAATTAATGAAGGGGGAAAACTCATTAGCGCTCTCAAGGCTTTGTACCCCTAAAGAATAATTGTTACGCTTGAAATATTTATGAATTATCAATAATAAATCAGCTGGTTACATATCATTAATCCAGAGAAGCTCGAGAAGTATGTCCAAAACCCTTGTGCCTCCCTCTACATTTATTACTAAATCACATTCTGCATGCTTTATTAGATGCACTTACTGACCATCTTATAAGGTGAACATATACCACATGTTGTACCACACTAGTATAAGCAATTATCGATTGTGGATGTGTTGCAATGCACATTTTATCTGCATCCATCAGTGGAAAGGAACCACTAAATGATCTCCACTGACCAGATCAGATGCAAGTTCTCAGATTCTCACTGACATGATAGAACCGTGGAAGAACAGCAGTGGATCTGTAGTGAGTAACTGGATCAGTACTAGTGGACAAAGTAAAGGCAATCTGACAAATAACATAAAATACAATCAGCCGCAGCATTATTGGCACCTTTGGTACAGATGGGTTAAAACAGTTATGAGGTAGGTAATAGATGGCTAGTCATGGTTAACATTATTTTTTCTTTCCAAGAAATATTATTAGAGATGAAAGTGCGTCTAATTCGACATCACCTCTATGGCAAATGACAAAAAACAAATATTTGGAAGTAATGCCAAGAAAGACAGACTTTTTTTTGCTCCCGCTGGAATTTTGTCAGATTCTATGGAGAGATGTGGGAGATTATGGATAATTTTGTAATGACTATTTAGTCCAAATACCCTTGTTACAATAGATGGCAGAGAGAACTTTATAAAGTACAGTACCAGGAAGTTTAAAATCTGATGGACTATGCCAAGAAACTGCAAGTCTGTTGTGGTTGGATCATCCATCCATCCATCCATCCATCCATCCATCCACTTATCTTCTGTATGGTCAAAAACGCCAGTCAGTCTATGTTTTTGGACTTTGGGAGAAAACCAGAACACCTGCGGGGAACTTTCTAAGCTTGTGGAGAACCAGCAAGCTCCATACTCACAGACCAGAGATGAGATTTAACCTTGACAAGGCCAAAGGGTGAGATTTAACCTTGACATTTAACTGGCATGGCCAGTCCAGGCCTCTGACCCACTGTATACCTTTAATGAACACCTGCATGTTGAATCCACAAGAGAAGCCTCAAGGAGATAAAGATGACTCGGTATAGACTCTGAGATTCCTTACTCCATGTTATCTCAACAGAGGTTATATGAGAAGACTTTGTGCTGTCATACTATGTACTAAATATAGGTATGACTATAATCGCTGCGCGATATATTGCATTTATAAAAATATTCGTTAAAATCATTTTACTTCACTTGCATGCTGTTATTTATTTATTTTATTTTATTTTATTTTTGGTAGCCTGTTTTACCTAGTTCTACCAATGGTGTCAATAATACTAGTTCTAATTCTACATATCATAAGATAAACTACTGTTGTTGTTGTTGTTGTTGTTTACCTAAAGGAGATTTCGTGTATACTAATACAGTATGTGACTGATGCAGCAAGTGATTATAGCTCGACAGCAGGTTTACATAATGAACATATTGTCTGTGATGATGATGTATTTTATGTACAGGGGATTATTCGATCATGCTGTGTCGTAGCCCACTAGCTGTTGCTTTTACTGCGGACATGAACGCGTGGACCATTGACCAATTCGAGGTTAAGAATGGGAAGCACTCGCTGCCGAGCACAGAGGTCCTCTTACAGCGTGCTGCAGGCACAGCACGGATTGCTTCTTGTTCAGCCGGCACATATTGCTTTTGAATCTGGCGTCAGTGTTTCCTAGGATACCTGACTGTCGAGACAAGACCCTCACGACCCCTATTGACTAGTTTCATCATGCGTTTTCCCTTTAGAAGTGTTAAAGCAATCAAGGCGTGAAATTTCCCCCCGCTTTCCACCAAGGACAATTTGGCCGTGTGTTAAATTAACACTGAGTAGTACAACCTTCCGTATCGAGGCTTTATAACAGAAGAACATGCTGAACGCTGAGCAACAGGCTGTGCTTTATATTTCAGGGAAATTGCATTCATCAGTGCTGCTCGTACTCGAGG
Organism: Clarias platycephalus; assembly: GCA_030068275.1. Taxonomy (NCBI): domain Eukaryota; kingdom Metazoa; phylum Chordata; class Actinopteri; order Siluriformes; family Clariidae; genus Clarias; species Clarias platycephalus. Next base: position 5,430,483 of record JAQQZT010000006.1, read on the forward strand.
CTTATCGTAATCCCATCCTATTTTCCCCTGCATAACGCTCTGGTTTAATAGCATTTGCTAATGAGTGTGCATGGCTTGCTATGACACATGTGTCTTTGATTGGTGACATAAAACATATTGCACTGGTTAGTTTGGTTCATTTCTTTTTAAGTACTGCAGCAGCGCAGCCTGATTCGGCTCATGGGTATTGGGCACTTTAAATTTGCTTTTGAAAAACAAAGTATTATTTATGCAATCATGGTAAGTGCATTAATTGCTAATTTTGTTTGTTTTTATTAGTACTTCCACTATGGGAAATGTACAGATCAAAGGGTCATGAATGTCGCCAAATAATAAGGATGTGACCTGAAGATGTCGTAGAAAATG
>JAQQZT010000006.1:5442707-5461464 GCA_030068275.1 Clarias platycephalus
AAACCCACCAAGCACGGGGAGAACATGCAAACTCCATGCACACAGAGACGGGAATCGAGCCTGCCTGGGAATCGAACTCGGACCCTGGAGGTGCAAGGCGACAGTGCTAACCACTACACCACCGTGCCACCCAGTGACTCATTTATTTAATTTATTTTTGTGTGGTCTGAGGTGTACCTGGTGCGAACCAACTCACAGAAGAGCATAAACAGAACCGTTTAGGAAGGTGAAAGTTTCCTAAAGAGAATCATTACTGGTAACGAGACGTAAACGTATGTGTGGAACGGAAACATCCTCTATCACGCTGACCGAGAAAAAGTTTAAAAGTCAACCATCAGCTGGAAAATTTATGCTTACAGTTTTCTGGGATTCTCAAGGGCCAGTATTGATCCTTTTTTTTTTTTCCTGATAATGTTCCAGAGACTACATTACAGTGTACAGTGTACATTACAGTGAGATGCTTATTGAAGAGCTAAACTTTGGATTAAATGCAGATGCCTGCAATACAAGGGCGTTGTGATCTTGCATGACAATTCACAGCCGCACACTTCTGTCGACACTCTCCAAAAACTTAATTTTGAGGTGTTAAAGCATATCCTTCCTAAAGTCCTGATCTCACTCCATCTGCCTTTCACCTGTTTGGTCCCCTGAAACCGGCCCTACGGGGACCGAAGAAGTGAAGACCGCAGTGCATTCGTGACTCACAGCCTAAAACAGTTTTAATAAGAGAATACGAAAATGGACAAAGTGCATCGAAAAGTAAGGAGGTTATGTCGAGAAATTTTGTATTTATTTTTTTATGTTCATTCAAATTTATTTTACACACGGAGTGCGGATAATTTTTGACTCGTACAAAATATTGCCAAGCGCTTCAATCGATTTTTGACATTAAGCATAAGAATGGGAGAGAAAATATCATCTAAGGATCTTAGTATGGTTGTTTGGTTCAAGATGGCCTGGTTTAAGTATTTCAAAAACTCATGACCTACTGGGATTTTCACGCACAACAGGCTGGAAATGCGGGGCTACACTGGGTACAAGCTCACTGAAACTGGATAATTAAATATTTGTAGATTTGAAAAAAAAACCATTATATGTTGAAGTGTAGCGGGACCTTCTCATACAAATTTAATTCGTCCTGGAGGCGAGTTCTCATATTGTTGAACAAATTTTCTCATAAGAAATAAGAAGTAAATGCAGATCATCTGTTCAAGCCACTCAAAAATATTATCAATATGTGAAAAAACATGTAGGTTTTGAACGGATACTGAAGGCAACGTTGGTATCGTGGGTTGACTCTCTAGACAGCTTTCGCCGACTGAAAAAAACAAATTGTAAATTCTGCTTCGCTTGGCTATCCACTGACAAACAAGTTTTAAACAGGTTCTGGATATGCGTAGCTGGGGTTCAGTTCAGTTTGTTCGTTGTGCGCCAAAAATGCTCTGATTGCTGTGCAAATTCGATAATTCGAGTGCAACATTACATTCATATCACATATACGTTTAGTCATGTACTGTGCTGCAAAAACAAATCCTGTACAACCTCTAAAAGGGAACAAGAAGAAGAGGTGGGGGGAGGGGTACTAAGACTAAGAGGGGAGTTGTGAAATCTGTATCACTGTCCTCGCTGGTTAAAGTGTTTCCCACAAGAAAGTGATCATGTGCAATAATGTTGGTCTTGCCAGTGTCTCTAGATGACTCCAGCCAATCTGGAACCCCTGGATCCTCCATCTCATCTAACAACAAAACCCAGTCCCCTGGAGCTTCCTCCTACTCCTCCCCCACGTGCTCGTCTTTTGTAAACAGCTCCACCCCCATCCGGCCGCACTCCTCCCCCGTCATCCCCTGTACCTCCAAAGGCCAACCAGGGTAAGACCGCTCTCGTTCTGGAACACGCTGCAGCATCTGATGTGCGTGTGATGAAAGTGAGCTCGGCCGAGTGTGTCAAAGCCCTCAAAGCTGATTTTCTCAAAAAGATTTGTTTTGATCAAATATAAACCGAGTGAACTCTCATCAAACGCATTTCTGCAGCTTTTCCGCTGTTTTAAGCAGGATCAAATGATTCATGTACTGAAGCACTTGAAGTTTTAAATACACTACTCTAGCAATTATATTTTATTGTGTTTTTTTTATTTCATTTATTTATTTTTATTACTAATTACTTTGGTCATTATTTTACACGTACTTCAATATTTTGTATCCATTATATAGTAATGCGATCATACTAAACACTGATGGGGGACCTGATGTACACATGCTGTTCATTTATTACATGCAAAAGTTTATTATAAAGAAGATTATTACAGCCACCAGCTTGAGTAACTAAACGCATATGTATGTTCAAACTTTTTTTTTTTCAATCAGGTGCTGTCTGAGGCTATTAAGATATTAAAAAAAAAAAAACTCCTCCTTCAAAAACTGTTATAGCCATGGGGCGTAATTTTTTTTTTTAGAACACAAGTGTCAAAACATGCAGTTCCTTAAATGACCACTAGGCTCCAAAAAGTGAATCAATCCCTCTAGACCCCCATGTTAAAATGCCCAACTTTACAACAGAGATGTACACGTATACTGTTTGGTCCAACAAAAAAAAAAAAGCATTTCAGCTAAGGTAAAACTTTCTGTCCTCAGGGCCTGGAGCAGCAGAAGTTGGCATGGGCGGGGAAAAGCCTGCTTTCGTGGTTTCCAGAACCTCATGATCTCGGACAGCATCATGACTTTTGTCGAGTTTGTGGAGCTCTTCAAGTCATTCAGGTGTGCTACGTCTTTCCTGTCACGCCTGTGAATTGAAATGTGTGAGAACGTTGGTTGAGTGATCCCTGTTTTCCGAGTTGTTACAGTAAATTTAAACTCACTATGAAGATATTCATGTTTGTCTGGTACATGTGTGTTATGCAGTATCCGTAGTCGGAAGGATATAAAGGAACTGTTCGATACGTATGCTGTGCCCTGCACCCGCTCTGGCCCGGACTCCGTGCCCCTCTACACCACTCTGAGAATCGACGACAAAATAACAGGGCTTCAGCCTGACCTAGGTTTGTGCTGATCACCATAATCTTTTTTTTTTTTTTCTTTCTTTTTTTTTTTTCTTGAAACATGAAAAAAAAAAACTTTTGTAATGAGGTTTGTTAGAGGTCAGTTCATTGCAGTGTACTCCTACAGTGCATCCGGAAAGTATTCACAGCGCTTCACTTTTTCCACATTTTGCTATATTACAGCCTTATTCCAAAAATAAATTTAATTAATTATTTTCCTCAAAATTCCACAAACAATACCCCATAATGACAATGAGAGAAGTTTGTCTGAAATCTTTGCAAATTTATTAAAAATAAAAAAACAAAACAAAAAAATCACATGTACATAAGAATTCACAGCATTTGCCATGACACTCAAAATTGAGCTCAGATGCATCCTGTTTCCACTGATCATCCTTGAGATGTTTCTACAACTTGATTGGAGTCCACCTGTGGTAAATTTAGTTGATTGAACTTGATTTCGAAAGGCACACTCTTGTTTATATAAGGTTCCACAGTTAACAGGGCATGTCGGAGCCCAGGTGAGCCCAGTGGCCTCTGTCATTCGTAAATGGAAGAAGTTGGGAACCACTAGGACACTTCCTAGAGTGGGCTGCCCAGCCAAAGTGAATGATCGGGGGAGAACCTTCCAGAACAACAACCATCTTGTAGCATCATACACAAAAAGACTTGAGGCTGTAATTGGTGCCAAAGGTGCTTCAACAAAAAAAATCCTTCAGGTGACTTTTGGTAAACTCCGGACTGCTGACTGAGGAGTGACTTCCGTCTGGCCTCTCTCCCAAACTGGCCTGATTGGAGGAGTGCTGTAGAGATGGTTGTTCTTGTGGAAGGTTCTCCTCTTTCCACAGAGAACCACTGGAGCACTTTCAGAGTGACCACCCGGTTCTTGGTCTTGAACCTCCCTGACTAATTCCCTTCTCCCCCCGGTCGCTCAGTTTGGCTGGGACGCCAACTCTAGGAAAAGTACTGATGGTTCCAAACTTCTCCCATTTATGGATGATGGAGGCCACTGTGCTCATCGGGATCTTCAATGCTGCAGAAATTTTTCTGTACCCTTCCCCAGACCTGTGCCTCGATATAATCCTGTCTCTGAAGTCTACAGACAATTCCTTGGACTTCATGGCTTGGTTTATGCTCTGACTTGCGCTGTTAACTGTGGGACCTTGTATATACAGATGTGTGATTTCCAACAAACTCAAACTCACCCCCTCATACAGCGGATGGAGCAAATCTGTTAAAATGGCTGAATCCAACCCTTTGCAAACTAAACTACTAAATTGTACAGTTTGTAATGCAGTTGAATGTGATTACCCTGTAACGGTGAGTACGTCCTACCATTTTATAGGTAATGTGTAGCCAATTTGTTGGTGATTTTAAGGCATGTCAGGAACTATCAAGACTTTCAGTTTAGGGCAATTCTGCAGGACTCCAGCAAAAAGTTACAAACACTGCCTAGGTATGCATTTACTTTAGACACTTTGATGCAAAGTGACTCAGACATGAGAGAAAAAAGCATGATTAGAGAGAGAAAATCTTATTCAGAAACCTTACGCAGAAGCTCTGTGCCAGTCCTGCGATTTAAACTTGCCACTTTTTGGTTGCAAATGCAGAATGCTAAGTGCCCCACACTCGTGTATCCATCAGCAACGATTTAGTTCAATTTGTATTCACTTTTAACAATTAAGCAGCTTTGCAGAAATCTCTCTACAAATCTCTTCAGATCTTTAATTCCTCTGCATATTCAGATTGTTGTTCTGCTACGTCCTTTGATCCGAGACATGTCAGTTCCTTTCCTCTATGGCAACCGACACTAACTAAAACATTGCTTGCTCCTGCAGACCTTCTGACCCGCAATGGCTCTGACCTCGGCCTGTTCATCCGCACTCGTCAGCAGATGTCGGAAAACCAGAAGCAGATTTCAGACGCCATTGCCGCTGCTAGCATCGTGACTAACGGCACAGGCGTTGAACACGCTTCTCTAGGTGTGCTCGGCCTCGCCATTCCACAGCTCAATGACTTCCTGGTCAACTGTCAGCGAGAGCATCTGACCTACGATGAGATCCTGACCATCATCCAAGTGAGAACTTGAACCATTTCACAAAGATCATTATAAACTATGATTAATGCATCAACTTTTTAGTGCATTGCAGATGTTTGATGAGTTTGTGTGATAGAAGTGAGTGCACCCTCTCACACACACAAAGTTCTGAACTTCAGACCCGGAACTGTCTGTGCTGCTTAAAGAAGTGATACTTAATACTACTTAAGCTCAACCATCGTGTTCTTTCTCTTTACAGAGGAGAGTCATTGATTGGAAGTTAAAGACTAATCTCACAACACTTTAGAAATCACTGGGGAACATCAAACACCTAAACAGTGATGTCATTACAAGTGTAATTTCTTTCCATTTAACTGTAGAAATTCGAGCCATCCTCAAGTATGCGCCAGATGGGCTGGATGTCCTTTGAGGGCTTTGCCAGGTTTGTGTCTTTATCTCTGGTTTACTTAAAGATTTTGGACATTTGCTGATATTTACTTTCTTATACCAGAACTAAAATTAACTAATGATTTAAGTCAGCCATACTGTACTGTTCTAGAAACACAAGCAGAATAATAATGTGACATCTTGTTTCATAAGGTTCCTCATGGACAAGGACAACTTTGCCTCCAGAAACGAAGAGTCTCAAGTGGACTCTGATGAGCTGCAGTACCCGCTTTCTTACTACTACATAGAATCCTCACACAACACTTACCTCACCGGCCACCAGCTGAAAGGAGAGTCCTCAGTGGAGCTCTACAGTCAGGTCAGAGCTGCAGTTATAGAATGGCAGTTTATGGAAGCGTCTAGCGCGTTTTTATAAAAATATTACCAACACAACAATCGGGATTAGACGCGAGTGAATGTTATGTTAGGAGGATATACGTTAAGCTCCTTCTTCTCATTATGAAGAAATGTGAACTACAGTATACAGCTCAGTTCGTTCAAATGAGCCCCAAAGTGTGCCAAGAAAATATCCACCACACCATTACATCACCATCAGCACTCTGAACCGTTGTTGAAGGCAGGATAGATCCATGCATTCACGTTGTCAGCGCCAAATCCTGACACTACCATCTGAATGTTGCAGCTGAAATCGAGACTCATCAGACCAGGCAACTTTTTTTTACCCAACGTGAGCCCATGTGAACTGTAGCCTCAGTTTCTTCTTGTTATAACAGGAGGCACAATCAGTGGGGTCTTCTGCTGCTTTAGCCCATCTGCTTCCAGATTCTATGTTTTGGGCATTCAGCATACCTCGGTTGTAAGAAGATCTTATTTGAGTTACTGTACTGTTGCCTTTCTGTTAACTGAAACCCATCTGGTCATTCTGCTTTAATCTCTGGCATCAACAAGGCATATTTGCCCATAGAGAGAGAGAGAGAGAACTGCCCCCATTGGATATTTTCTCTTCTTCATATCATTCTCTGTTAACCCTAGGGATGGTTGTGTGTGAAAATCCCAGTTGATAGATAACGTACTTTATTAATCCCAAAGGGAAATTGTAACGTTACGGCAGCCAGTTGACAAATTGTCACCAACATACAAGACACAAGGTGAAGAAGAATATTAATGCCAGGTTAAAATTACAAATCACAATGAGAAAAAATGAATCTGGCATCTGGCACCAACCACCACGCTACAGTATGTTCAAAGTCACTTAAACCACATTTCCTCTAATGCTTGGTTTGAACTTCAGAAGATTGTCCTGACCACACGTCTAAAAGCACTGAGTACCTGCCATGTTATTGGATGATTAAATATTTGCATTAACGAGCAGTTGAATAGGTGTACATAATGAAGTCACCAGTGAGTGTACTGTATACACACATACATATAAATGCATAGATATACATAGATATAGAAAATGTATGCCGCTTTAAGGACCGTGTCTCTCTGTTCTTGCTTTACGTGACTTTACGAAATGCACTTAAAACCTTTGGAGCAGAGCTAACTGAGCTGTTATACTCAACATGCTTTGTGGCTCCAGCACTCCGCAAAAAGTAACAGCTTCTTCTTCCTTGCAGGTTCTGTTGCAGGGATGCAGGAGTGTCGAGCTAGACTGCTGGGATGGCGACGATGGCATGCCGGTTATTTACCACGGACACACTCTAACCACCAAAATCCCCTTCAAGGTCTGTTTTCAGGGTGAAAGTGATAAATCTGGGAATACTGCATGTCCTCCTAGTTCTCAGTTCCTTTTTGAAGGTCTTCTCTTTTTTCCCAAAGGATGTGGTGGAAGCCATCAATCGGTCTGCCTTCGTGAACTCCGAGATGCCTGTGATCCTGTCCATCGAGAACCACTGCTCTCTGCTTCAGCAGCGCAAAATGGCCGATATCTTCAAGGTTACAACGCTTAGTTCGTGAAACTAGATTATTAACCGTCTTCACTCTAAAATAAACATTCTCTCATAACGACTTGATGTATCCGTTTTCGACTTGAAGGTGGTGTTCGGAGACAAGCTGGTAACCAAGTTTCTCTTTGAGAGCGATTTCTCCGACGACCCACTGCTCCCGTCACCATGGCAGCTAAGGGGCAAGATTTTATTAAAGAACAAGAAACTTAAGGCACATCAAGCCCCTGTGGACATTCTAAAGCAAAAGGTGGATTGATATCTTCATTATTCAAAGCATGATGGTAGTTACTGAGAATATAAAATGTATGGCACTCTGTGTAAACCTGCTTATCACTATGGACTTTTACAATCCAAGCTCGTAATTTAATAAACGATAACTTATTGTTGACCTTGGACTATGGATTCGCCAGAAGGGGTGGATGAAAGTAACGCTGAATAAAAGAGTTTTATTTTCTCCTCCTTTCATTTTTCAGGCTCTTCAACTAGCGCACATGCAAGCGCAAGCCAATAACTGCACCGTCGCCACCGCGTCTCTTGGCAACAACGAGGAGGATGAAGAGGAGGAAGACGAGTATGACTACGACTATGAGTCACTGTCTGATGGTAGGCTTGGTTTGCACCCTAATCAGCAGTGTAGGATTCGATAAGACCCTTCGGGTCTGTTTAGAATTTACTAACCCGTTCCTTTTCCCCGTCCTTTCCCATGTTAAAAGCTAAGTTCAGTTATACCCAAGCATGTGGATTTACTCATCTTAATCATCTTCCTTCCTGCCTTCCTTTCTCTCCCTTGCCCTTTTCTTTTCATCTCTCCCCTCTTATAGCTGATGTCCTCAATGCTTCCACTGCCTCTTATAGCCAGGAAGGTAAAATGTGTGTGTACGTGTGTGTGTGTGCGCGCATGTTGTGGAGCCTGGCTTTTTGAACGCACTCCATATCCCTTGATCTGCTTTGCTGTGTGCGATGCTTTGCTTTGCGCAGGTGAAGGTTATGTGTAGGAACCGAATGGGTCTGTGTGTTTGTTCTAATGGCTCGAGCAGTGTTGTGACTACGCTAAAACGGCTGGTGTGGTGTGTAAACATCAAGCCGCCCCGCCTCCCTTCTGCTCTTCTCCCATTCGCCTTCCCCTCTGTCCACACTCTTTTGAAAACGATGTGACCTCGCTAGCGGCACTGGCTCATCGGAGGCAAAAAAAAACAAAGCCATCTGGTTTCTCAGGCCCCGCCGTGCTCTCTTTCTGAAAATGAGACGAGGGACTCTTTCCTTTACACGTTGCCCATTCCCATCCGGCACACCCCAGGGACCCGATCAAGCATGCAATCGAATTACAATGAAATAACTTTTGAGTGAAGGTTTTTTTTTTTTTTTTTTTTTTAATGGTTTGAGTTGTATCTGTCTCGCCGGCGTCATTATCGCTTTAAAAGCCTAATTTAAACGGGAATCTGTGCTTTCGCTTTCTGGGTCTGTATACGCACCTGTGTGAGGGCTTACCACCACAAACATGCAACATTATCTCTTCCACCATCATGCACAGATAACATCCTGGATGACAAGCCAGAGGGGAAGTCTTCCACCGAAAAACTTCAGTACGAGTCCAACGACGAGATGCCGAAAAGGATTAAGAAAGCAGGGAGTAAAGGAAAGGTAGACTTGATCATCATCTTCTTCTTTATCTGCTAGTATGACTCGGCATTATCTTTAGCATGCTTGTGTGTAACGGATGACTTGTTTCTTTACCGCGCTTGTTCAGATGTTCGACATGGAGCTTGGGGAGGAGTTCTATCTGCCGCAGAACGAGAAAGAGAGCAGGCAGATTGCGCAGGAGCTCTCGGACCTCGTCATCTACTGCCAGGCAATCAAATTCCCAGGTATCTGCAGTGATGGGACCGTCTTAATATTAATGTAACACTCTGATGTTGCGTTGTTTTATTTTACAGCTGGAATGTAGTACGAAGACAGTCGAATTATGCTTGTTAATTTATGAACAGCTACCAAACCAACTTCGGCTCCTGAAGCTCCACCCACAGGCTATGGGGAAAAAGTTTTATATTTTCTGCAGGTTTCTGAGCCAAGGCTTAAACTGTAGGAGAAAATGTTCAGTGTGCTGCTTGTGCTGCCATTTAGCAGTGATTGTTTCACTTTTTAGGAAGCTCAACACAGAATGCTAATATGCTGATGATAAACAGAATAAACATGTCTGTCACAGGCCATAAAATTATAACAACAATGAATAACGTACACTGTGTATAAAAAAAAAAAAAAAGCATTTATCTTTGATTACAGCATGCATTGTTGATGTTCAGTTCATGTGTGAAAATGATTCCTCATGCTCCCAGAACCACACTTTTTAAAAAAAATTTTTTACAATTTAAGTCCTGGAATATGGCCGTGCCATTAGGGAAGAAAACCTTCATAGATGTGATAACCTGCTCATTCAGGTCGTCAGCTGACTTCATTTTTTTGAGTCTAGACCTGACCGACTGAAGCAACCCCGGATCATAACGCTCCCTCCAGAGGCTTGTACAGTGTGGAGTATGCATGATGGGTGCATCGCTTCATGTGCTTCCCTTCTTACCCTGACGCACTCGTCACTCTGGAATAGGGTCAGTTAGAGTTCATCAGACCATGTGACCTTTTTCAAGGCTCCAATTTTTTATACTGTCTAGCAAATTCTAAACGTAGTAGATGGTTCATCACTATCCTTCCAGGTTTAAGTAATTTTAAATCTCCTTCGTTGTTTTCTTTGCTTGATGCAGTTCCTAAAAAAAACATTTTTTTTTTTTTGTTCAGACAGTGTATGATATCAGATCTAGCCTTGTATTTCAGACATGACCCCTTTCCCATATACGTAGGTAACACTGATTTTAAGAATCTGCTACATGCCTGTGCAAATGCTGTGCAGTCTGTCCTCATGCTGTCCTTCCACTAACAGTACAATGAGCATATTAAGACAGTAGAGACTCCCATGGCAGTAAATTAGAATCAGGTGCTCGAGTTGAATGGAAATATCATCGGTCCCTTGAGCATAGGCTTAAACAAACAAGCAGCTCCAAACTAGTGGGAGCCTGAGGAGACCAATGCCCTCCAGTCCAAACTCTAATGCTCCTCTGTGCGTGTGTGTTTGTGTCTGTCTCTCTCTCTCTCTATCTCGCTGTGTGTGTGGGAACTAGGCCTCTCCACCCTCTCCCCATCAGGCTCTAGCAGAGGAAAGGAGCGCAAAAGCAGAAAATCCATCTTTGGCAACGCCCCGGTCCGTGGGAGCCCTGGTGAGCCGGTGACACTGGTGCGCGGCTCGGGAAAAGGTACTGCTGCACTGTGCATGGCTCACACAGGAAAGAACACCCACTCAGAGCACCCCAGGGAAAATGCAGCTTAACTTTTCCACTTGAAAAGTCCCCCAAAAGCCCATACAGAAAGTCGTCTCTCACAGCATGCTTCCAGGAAGTGGCTCTTGGCGCGGGTAAATGCGCAGATAGGAATTTGGATGCACTTGATCCCAATTTGGACTTCAGCATTCAGATCATTTATGTGCTCAAGAGACTAGAATTGCAGTAGCTATCCACTTGACCTGCGTAATGCCCGCTCAGCTATGTTAGCAACGGTGCCACAAAGCAGAAAGGGAACAATATCCTTCAGCCCTTGATTGCTTGTACATATAAAAACAAGATTTCAAGAAATCCTGAAAATAAATAAATATATATATATATATATATATATATATATATATATAGGATAGAAAATGTACATATGAAGGCTTCACCACATAGTTACCCGGCATTGCCAGTCTCAGCTCTCCAGTTGATTGATTTTTGTCATCATCATAACCCCTTTTCCTCATCTCGTTTCCATGCAGCTGGTATGGAAGGCTCAAGGGCAAGCTGGGAAGAGCAGACGATGTCAGTGCCAGGTACAACGCCTTCACTGAGCGCCATCATCCGCACGCCCAAGTGTTACCACATCTCCTCGGTGAACGAGAACGCTGCCAAGCGCCTATGCCGCCGCTACTCCGCCAAACTGATTGGGCACACGGAGCGGCAACTGCTGCGCACCTACCCTGCTGCCACACGCATCGACTCTGCCAACCCCAACCCCCTCTGCTTCTGGCAGCATGGCATCCAACTCGTCGCCCTTAACTACCAGACCGACGGTGAGCGGCAGCTCTTACAACAGCTCTGAAAAATGATGATCTTTAAACAGGATTAGATTGAACTACACTAAGGTTTATTTTTAACTTTTGCAAATAGAAGTCAGTCAGATGTTAAGCGGTGAGAATAAGTATTATTAATAATAATGCATTCTTAAATAATGAGTCAGATGTTTGATTTACAAGTCAGTCTTGTAAATTGATGTTTAACGGATATAATTCGCAATAACTAGAGCAAACATGTAAAGCGTTCACCTTTTTATGAAGACTGTCAGAATTCCAAGAAAGAGGAATCGGCCATAATCAGTGGCGAGGAGGGATGGCACCTGCCTGAGAGCTCTGGTATGTGGAAAAGGGCAGATAGAATGTTCAGCTGTGCCCGTGATGTAGCTAGCAGGTCAGCTATCTGCAAATTGGCAGGAAAATTTTTGTTTATTAAAACATTATAAATGTCCACATGCAGATCTGCCCCTGCAGCTGAACGCCGCCCTGTTTGAAGTGAACGGTCACTGTGGCTTTGTCCTGAAACCACCCGTGTTATGGGATCGAACCTGCCATCTGTACCAGCAGTTCAGCCCTCTGGAGCGAGACCTGGAACACATGAGCCCTACGTTTTACTCAGTTACTGTAAGAACACGCACACATTTGTCTTTCTTTCCTTGTAAGGATCTTGGACTAATGCCATTTCTATACCTAATTCTAACTTTTAAGCAAAATTGTAGATTTAGAATTGTTTTTAAATAAAAGCTGCAAAATATCCCAGCAAGATCGAAGAGGTCAGATATTATCATCCATATTCTCTTAAATTAAAGCAGTCAGGTCCATAAATATTTGGAAATCGACAGTTATTAAAAGTGCAAATCAAATGATATGCAGGTACTTTGCCACCAAAAATCTTAAGCCGCCCCTCATTTCCTCATATTTTGCTCCCAAAGTGCCAGACGGTCTTATATTTTTAATATACTGTAGTTCTCCAGGCTTCCTGAAGGACTTTTTTGTCTCTCATTTTCAGTTCCTGTTTCTGAGCAAAAAATAATTAAATAAAATGATCCATGAAAAACAGGTGTCGATGGTGACAGATGATCAGGCCGGCGATTAGCATACTGGTGCATAAACTTAATGTAATTGTCAATAGAAGCTTTTGAGACTAATGCTTGTTGTTATACTTCAGTATACCATAGTAACATCTGACAAAAAGATCGAATAACCCTGAAGCAGCAGACTATATAAAAACTAATATTCGTGTCATTTTCAAAACTTTTGGCCACGACTGTACTCGGATAAAAGTTCTAGAGTTAATTTCAAGTGTAGCATTTGCATTTGGAATCCGTTGCTGTTCAGTCTCAATAAGAAGTCCAAAAAGCTGGCAATAAAGCAAAGCAAGCCATCGTTAGGCTGCAAAATCAGAACAGACGATCAGCGAGACAGCAAACGGCTAAATCAACTGTGAGGTAAATTCTTAAGAGCACAGGACATACTGGCAACTCCCTGTAGAGGACCAGAATTCCTTCCCTGGTGAATCTTTACTTGGCTGAATCATGAACCCCGTAGGTGTCAAAGTCAACACTCAAGATTCGACCTAACCAGAGGAAGTAAAAAGGGGTTAGCACAAAATGTAAACCCAATGGCAAGCCTCAAAAACAAAATGATCAGATTAGAGTTTGGCAAAAAAAATTTAAACAAAAAGTCTGTACAGTTAAGGAACAGCATTTTATGCGCAAATCAACTTGAAACAGGATGTTGAGGAGAGAAGTGTACGGAGATGGAAAGGAGCCGCTCATGATCAGAGGTATACAACATTATCTTCAGGTGTAATGCATGGATGCTGACAGTGAAGTGTTTTAGGGCTATATTATCTGCTCAGAGACACTTCACAGTGCACATGGGCAATCATCGTTCTTTCTTAAGGGACAGAGTGGAATATTTTGCAATTGTCAAGTCGGCCACTTTACCTGACTTTTTCCGAGTGAGCTACGTTTACTTGCTGAAGGAAAAACACACCAAGAAGTGGTGTAAAGGCCAGGCTGAGCATTTGTTGATGGCTAGTCGTCCCAGAGTTTATGCGGTCATTGAGATCTAGCAACTAAGTATTAAGACAGACAATTTAATTTAGTTTGTCTAATTAATGTTAGTGCCTTTAAAAGTCATTATTTAATTTCTTTTCAAATATTCTAGTAGACTTTGTGTCCAAATATTTATGAACCCGTTGGTGGTAGCAGAGATAAAGATGTTGAGGTTCTCTTTGGGAGTGACGAGGATGGATAGGATCAAGAATGAGTCAATCCCATGAGTTCAGGGACCACCAATGTTGTATGTTTTTTTTATTTATTTATTATTTTTTTTTTAGATAAAGTCAGAGACACCAGATTGTGAGGTGGTTTGGACATGTTCAGAGGAGAGATTGTGAATTTATCGGTAGAAGGTTGCTGAGGTTGGAACTGACAGGCAGAAGGTCTAGGAGAAGGTCAAAGAGGAGATTTATGGATGCGGTGAGGGAGGACATGAAGTTAGTTGGTGTGAGAGAAGAGGATGCAGAGAACAGGGTTAGATGGAGATGATTTCATGTGGCGACCCCTGAAAGGGAACAGCCGAAAGACAAATAAGAAGACGACTGTCATCATACAGATTTGTTGTTTTCGTTTCCCCAAAATGGCTTTTCATTAAAAAAAAAATTCTTTAAATAAGGAAAACAAGGGTCCCATGTTAAACAGACAAATAAAAGACACTAATGTGAATGGACAAATATGGTTTCACTTCAGTATTATCATAACTGGTCGATAGTGTTCCATGTAATGCTCACTCTGCTATCTTCTAATGATTTTTGTCTGAGAATGCTTTTTCAGGGTTATATATTAGCTTGGGTTTAAGGTGTTATGAATGGAAGTGTAACGTGCAGGCAATAATATTTAAACACCGAGCGACTTTGCTTGTAAATTTTACGCGGCCGTAGTACCGGTTGAAATTTTGTCGTATTTATTCAAGGGTTGGTTTACCTATCACTTACGCTAATGGCGCCTCTGCTTGATTGTCTTGGGCTTATTTGGTAGCGTGGACAGAAACTGGTGCATCATTCTTCTCAGCGATGGGGAACACCGATGGGATTTGCTATGCAGTGCTATATACAGTGCTTAGCTTATTGTGTAAACGCGGCTGATGCATATGAGGTGCTGAAATTAACGACAACTTCTGGTCATTCCTACTGTATGGCACATGAGGACATTATTTAAACGGGTCTTGATTAAATCCAGTCTTTCACAGTAGTGTGGTATAACTGCACTCTCGCTGTTTACCCAGGTGGTATCGGGGCAGAACGTGTGTCCGGGGAACAGCAACGGCAGCCCGTGCGTCGAAATGGAGGTACTTGGGTTGCCAGCCGACGCTTGCCACTTCCGCACTAAACCCATCCACCGCAACACGCTCAACCCCATGTGGAGCGAGAGCTTCACCTTCCACGTGCACTTCGAGGACCTGACATTCCTACGTCTGGCTGTGGTGGAGAACAACAGCTCGCAGGTCACGGCGCAGAGGATCCTCCCGCTGAAGGCGCTCAAACCCGGTCAGAAACGCCAGCAAAACTAGTACACAGACATCATTTCTTTTCATTGGGGTGCATCAGGCAGGATTTGCATGCTGAGGCTTTGCCACGTTAAGTTTTATAAGAGTTGCATACAATAATGTTACGTGATGGAAAATGTTGGTCAGAAAATGAGAGATCGGGTATTAACGGTGATGTTTTCCGCTTCCATGGGTGCTTCCTTTAGGCTACAGACACCTGCAGCTGAGGAATCAGCACAATGAGGCGCTGGAGGTCTCCACCCTCTTCCTGTTCAGCCGTAGGACAGAAGAGAGTCCTGATGGTGGAGCGAAACCGGCCGCTGTGGTGAGAGAGGGTCACGAGAACCACACGTTTATGTCCAGTCCACAATCTATTGTTCATATCTGGCATCATTTCCTTTCCACTAACTATTACTATTCCTTTCCTGTCCGTGTCCTTGTATTACTTTTCCGGGTGCCGTTATTTGACCATGTCTCTCACTAGTTGAAGCGGCAATCATTTGGCTTTTAGGAGCAAAATTCCTGAAATGTTTTCCTTTCAGTTTCTGTAAGACCTGTTTTAGCACGAACACACAGTCGTGGTGTCTCTAGTGCTGTGGAGCATGTCCAGGGAACAGGAAAGCGTGCTTGGTAAAATATGTCAGGAATAGTCCTGATTGTTTGAACAGCTTAAGAATGCGCCCCGTCCCCAACACCCTTAATATTCCAGGTCAGGGCCTGAATGTAAACAGGAAGTCATAAAGATCTGCATGGCGTGCGCTGCTCGAGCAGTCCTGCTTTCCTCCCAGTCCGTTATTGCTCTGGCTGAACCGGGCTTCTATTTTAACCCGATACTGTATATGAAGTTAGCTGTATGATAATTTGATACGATGCTCTGTGGGGTTGGATGACGGGTTGTTGCCGTGGATCTGCTTTCCCCAGTGGTTCAGCTCGGAGGAGAGACGAGCGGCGCAGCACCACAAAGTGACCGTGCACGGAGCTCCAGGACCTGAACCTTTTACTGTGATCAGTGTGAAAGAACACACCACTGCAAAGCAGCTACTTAATATGGTGAGACACACACACACACAGAGCGGATGAATGGATGCCCTGCATGTATCCATTCATCTTTTCTGGCCTTGTTTCTATCTATACAGTAGATGGATGACTGATGCAGGCTGAATGCAGGGATGATGGATGGATGCTTCAATAGGATGTATAGATACGCGGATAGCTGCAGAATATAAAGTTTTGTTAAATGTATAGTAAGGCTTGAGGGACAGATGAGAAAATTAATATGGATAGAGAGAAATAAAGTAGGGAATGGATGAATAGATGCAGATGATATCATATATACAGACAAGGACAAAGGATCTTAAGCTGTGTTAGTCAGATGAGGTGAAGAGCTTCAGCACACTTTTCTTACATTACATACACCTTATTTAATGTAGCAGTAACTCCCTTAGAGTTTTGCTGATGGTCTAAAATCTTCCTTAGGTGACTGAATGCCATTCAAACTGTGAATCGCAGGTAGACTGTTGATTTGATTAGATTTTTTTGGTATTGAGAATATTGATTTGATTTGAGTGGTGAAAAATTATAAAATGTCTAAATGTCTTTACATCATTATTATTATTATTATGGGTGGTGTAGCAGTTAACACTGTCGCCTTGCACCTACAGAGTTCGGGTTTGATTCCCGCCTCAGGTCTGTGTGCATGGAGTTTGCTTGTCCTCCCTGTGGTTGGTGGGTTTCCTCTGCGTACTCCAGTTTTCTCCTGCAGATTAAAAGACTAACTGGCGTTCCCAAGTTGCCCGTAGTGTGTGAATGTTGACTGGAGGTCCTAACACAGTTGTGAAAATGGGAATAAAGACACTGGTCACCATTGGCCTCCACGTTCCCTAGTTGGGAACCCTATAGAGGTTTCTAGATAGAACCTGGATGGATTATTATTAATAATAATAATAAAAATAATTTTTTTTTTTTACCTGCCAGACTTCTGCTCCACACTCGAGTCCGGTTGGTGGCGGTAATTCACAAAACCCATAAACAAAAAAAGTAGAAGAAGCGATAGTCTCACAAAACACGAGTATTCACGCATCACGAGCGATTTTTATAAAGCTGCGCTATATTTGTACAGAATTTACCATTCTTACTCCATTTAAGCAGAGTCATCC
The DNA here is from genome assembly GCA_030068275.1 of Clarias platycephalus. NCBI lineage: Eukaryota > Metazoa > Chordata > Actinopteri > Siluriformes > Clariidae > Clarias > Clarias platycephalus. Next base: position 5,459,989 of record JAQQZT010000006.1, read on the forward strand.
TGTTTGAAATGATTCATTATGGGATTGAGGTAAGGGATTAGCAGACCTTTATTTCTGATTTCCAGTGGCTCTGTACCCTTAAGTGCTCAAGCGAGGCCAAACTTTGCGAGCCAAATAAATAAATGCCCCCACAGCAAAAACAAAGCCACCTTGAATTTATCACCTTGACTGTATAAACATGTATACGAAGGGATTAGCTGTAACGTAATTCATGTTTTATGAGCTGTACGCTCACATTCGAAGAAGAAGAGGCACTGGCGTATAGTGATAGACTTGTTTTACAAAACAACATCGAGCAAGTGGGATTATGAGCAGTGGTGAATGCGCTGTGAATGCCTGTAGGGTTACATTTAAGGCTGCTTTCTGCTTACACCACTACAGTGAGGCAGTGCTGACTATGATAGACGAGCGCACTTTCCCACACACTCACTAACTCTCGCCCTCTTCTTGCCTCCACCAGCTGGTTCCAGATGCCTCTGCGGACTACTTCCTGATGGAAGAGAAGATACCGCTGTCGAAGGAAAAGTGTGACGCGAAGAAAGTTCCTCAGCAGCGCCCTCTAGCGTCTGACGAGAAGGTTCTTAAAGTGCTTCACAGCTGGCAGCCTGAGGAGGGATACGTGGGCCGTTTATGCCTTAAAGCCAAGGAGGAGGTAAATGAAAGTTGTGTTTTTGTGTGCTCGAACAGATGGAATAGTGAAATAGTCTTCTGAACCATTACCATAGGTTTTAGTGGAAGGACGATATAATTAACGACATACTGTAGTCGCTCAATTTAATATGGTACAGGGTACCATTTAGTGAGTTTTTACCCTTGTTTAATTGAGTATATAAAGTAACACAGTAAAGACTGTTAGCTCAGTAGATTTTAAGCCATAGTAAACTCTTTTTTTATATATATATATATATATATATATATATATATATATATATTATGTATGTGTGTGTGTGTGATTGTGTGTGTGTGAGAGACTGTCTTACAACAGTCGTCATTACTGAATTTCAGACACCTGCTACATGATGAAGCGTTTTTATGGAAGAAAAGTAATTCATGCAATTATGCATCATAGTCAGCAGGTGGCGATAACACCACATCAAACGCAATGTACCCATGTTATTATGTAATGCAACACCATGCAGGAAGGTAGTGAAGTAGAAAGTACATATTGGTGTTGTAGGATGTAGTTGAGCAAAAGTGAAAAAAGTTGACTTTACTCAAGTAGTTTCATTAGCGGATACTTTTTACAAGTTATGTGAAATATGTACTTAACTACATTAACGAAGTATACTGTATTACCATCTACCTCTGCTGCTGGACTGTACAAAGACTGTACATGTACAATGGAACCATAACAGCATTATTAAATGTTCCCAAAATGGTCAGGCTATTACGGTATATGCATACACTACCGTTCAAAAGTTTGGGGTCACTTGCAAATTTCTTTGTTTTTGTTTAGTGATTTATTTTCTACATTCT
>JAQQZT010000006.1:5487633-5500824 GCA_030068275.1 Clarias platycephalus
TTGGCACCGGTTTTCGGTACCCAACCCTAGTGAATACACACACACACACACACACACACACACACACCTTAATTAATCATTTTTTTAAAAACTGCTCATGCGCAGTGAGTCAGATTAAATAAAATTTCTGCATTGTTTTAAGCGCTGTAAAGAAAAGACTCTGGAATGAAATAATGAAAGAGGATCTACGAGGAGTGTTCAAGTCAAACGGGGACTTAGTGAATAAAGGCGAGAAAATGATTGACATTTACGGAAAGTTTTAAGCACAGTACGGTGATGAGACTCTTAAAACATTTGAACAGCGCAAATATTTTAACAAAGGCCGTAGAAACAATCAGAGACTGGAACATCTGATCGTTGAAAATCGATGGATAACTTGAGAACTGGAACTCGTTTGGGAGTTATAGCCACATCCCCCTAACAAACCCTGACACGCTCCATGCCCTTTCCATATGTTTGGCCTATTAAAGGAGTCCCTGGGAGGCCGGCGTTTCAGACAGGCGGTCTGATCATGACTCGAGAAACACTTTCTACCTTGATGGTTTCCGAGCACTAGTGAAAGTGCATTAGTATAACAGGGAATTAAAGAGAGAGAAATAAAGGGAATTTTTATAACTAATCATGAATGTGTTCTGTTATTCCGTACAATCAGAAGTCCCGGTTTGACTTGAACGCCTCTTATACTAGGTCTTGGTTTCACCTCTTCTCTTGGCCTCTGCCACCATTTCGTCGTATTCCTGCCGGTGGCGCTGAGCTTCCTCTTCGGGTTTAGCTGGAAGGTTACTGAGAAGGAAATGAGAGAAGTTTAAAAAGAAGTGCGGAAAAAAAAAAAAAGAGAAAACAGGAACATCTACATGGGTAATGAAAGTCATTCACAGTTACATTCACAGCAAGCAAGTACCTTGAACGACGCAACCATACTGAATCCTTAAAATTGATTTATATACTGTATATGTATCAATGCTCTTGTTTTTGGGGAATTCAGCTCATTCTAAAGTGATCGTTATTTCTACCTCGATATTCCCAACCCATAATATATCCATATTCCAAAATGGCAACACAAGTACCAGTATTTACTATCTGCCCCTCCGGGTTTGTCTGCAGTTCCTCCTGCATCACAAATTCCCTCTCGTCTTTCAGCCATCATTCATTTTTAATGCGTGCCTGAAGGAAACGGAGCAGTCTGAAAGATGTTCCACGTGGTGAAACGAGAGCCGTCGTACACAGGTCCATTTCTGGCTTTTTGTTTGAGACAAAGCTTCTCGCTGGACTACGGGCAACACCGAACACTGTACGCTACGCCACACCCTGATCTACAGGCAGAGGAGATGAGGACACTGCACGCTAGAAGCCTGAGACTGCCAAGAGCTTGTCTGGAAGCCCAAGATTGTGGAGAGCTGTATCCTGATAGGACACTGAGGTCAAAGAGGCTCTAATGCTAACTGATACTGAGTGCACTTTACTGTATATGATGGGAAATTATGATTCAGAGCCAGGAATACCAGAACAGGGTTTTTTTTTTTTTTTTTAAACGAATACTCTTGGGAGGTGTCGTCATGTTTTGCTAAACAAATCCAGCCTGGTGCTGAGAGCCGGGATGAGTGCAATGTAGGTACAGATGAAAGAACCAGATGTGTAAAAGGTGATATACGCATCCCAGGGCTCGGGAGGAACAGGACCGGCAGCCAGGTGTGACGGTTTAATTTTAGTGAGGAAGAGGAATCATGAGATACTGGTACAAGGTCACAGCCAACATGCTTTATGCTCAGTGCTGATGTCGAGAGGACTTTTTTTGTACTGCGGGCTTCTTGGAGAAGCTACGAAACCTTTTATAAGCTAAAATTCTTTAGACAACATTAAAAAAAAAAAAAAAAACTACTATGCAATGCGTTTATCCATCCGTGTGTCCATTAACCCCAGTACTCACGCTGGCCGGTCTTCTAATATGAGTGCTGTAGTGGACAGCGGTTCAAACTCCAGGTTCTTACGTCGTCCATGAGTGGGCTGCGATGGACTATGTGCTTCTTTACCAGCTTTGGCCTCGTATTCCTGTGAATTAAAACGAAAACAAACAAAAAAAATAATAATGAGGATTTCCTGTCAACTCCCTCAGCGCTAGACGACGAGCAAGCCGAGCAAGCAAGGACGTCACAGGACTTTACAGACTGGGAAGCTGCTTTAGAAACAGTGTATGGATTGTGAAATATCGATGAGGCAGCAAGAGAACAGATGACGGAGATCAAGATCACAAGGTCCACCGAGGCCTTTAGGGCGTTTCGTGTGATCTTTAGAATGAGGAGAAAATTAAAGGATGCTGTAAATGCAGTGAGGAAGACATAGGACATGTCTTAAAGCTAAAGAGATGATCTCATGAAAGCCAGAAAACAGAATAGACACAGTTCTCTATTCACTGGGCTGTTTATTATTTTTTTTTCCTGCACGGTCATCTCAAAACACTCAACTTTAATAGATGAAAACGGTTTGGGTTTTTTTTTTACCCCCATGAGGCGGTTTAGCCCCTAAGACATGTTCATAGTCACAAACCAACTTCTAAAAGGGTGAAAAAGAATGAACGATGAATAATGGTGGAAATGCATGCAAGATGTAGCTTCATATCAGCAGATGTTCTTTACACACAGACATCGCGATTGTAGCCATAACATTAACACTACCGCCAGGTGAATAACACTGATTATCAATTAAAAAAAGTGACAGGATGATGGGCACCTCATTTTTACGCCTGATTTGATCCCACAGAAAAGCCAATGCAACACCGAAGAAAGTTAATGCTGGCTGTGATAGAAAGATATCAGGACAGCCTGCTGTGTATGGATTGAAGGTTGTTGGTCAGATTGAGATCGGTAGAATTTGGAGGCTGGACCAAGCAGCCATGGGACAAACGAGTCACATCCATAACTTAAGGATCTGCTGCTAACGTCCCGGTGCCAGATACCACAGCACAGACTCAGAGTTTCTGCGGAGTCAGAGCTGTTTTGGTGGAACCTAAAACCTATGTGGGTTTAAATGTTATGGCTGATCACGGTGTGTGTGTGTGTGTGTGTGTGTGTGTGTGTGTGTGTGTGTGTGTGTGTGTGTGCTTAAAACACAGTGCCATGAAAAAGTATTCGCCTCATTCCTGATTTATTATTTTTTTTATTACCTATTGGTCACACTTCAATGGTTGAGATCATAAAACAAATGTTAATCTTACACAAAGATGACCAGAGTAAGCACAAAATGCAGTTTTTAAATGATGATTTTATTTATCACAGGAAAAAAAGCTGTCCAAACCTGCCTGGCTTTGTTTGAAAAACATAAATGCCGACTTAATCCTAATAACTGATTGTGCCGTGAGCAATCTCAGTGGCAACAACTGCAATCAAGCGATAGTTCATTAGTTATCAGCAATATACGTAGATAGTTATTTGCAATATTTGGTAATGAGTCCTTCACATCACTGTTGAGGAATTTTGGTCTGATATATCTGGTGTAAAACGATCAAGGATTTCATAAAAAGAACATTATGCAAACATGCTGGTGGTAGTGTGATGGTCTGGGTCAAGTCTACCTCTGAATGGTTAAAAAAAATAAAATAAAAAGAGTGGTCTAGTCAACGTCCGGACTTAAATCCAATTGAGATGACCTAAAACACGCTTGAAAGACCTCCAAATGTGGCTGAATTAAAACAATTCTGCAAAAAAAAATTGGGCCAAAATTCCTCCACTGCGAGGTGAAAGACTCATTGGCACAACCAGTTATTTGGTTCAGGGGAAATTAGTTTTTCATGCCGGTTTAGACAGCTTTCCCCCCCACCTATAATAAATAAAATTATTTTAAAATAGAATTTTGTATTTACTCATGTTAACATTTGCTTTATGACCATTAAAGTGTGACCAAAATGTAAAGAAAAATAAATTTTAAAAAAATCAAGGGGGCAAATACTTTTCCCCACAGCATTGTGTGTAATTATATACAAGTACAGCAAATCTCGCATTAACCTCTAGATGAACATGAACTTGAAAGTGAATGCACACATGACAGAAAAGCAGAAGACGGACATACTGACTCACTGAGGCTGATTAATATATGCATCAGCATTTCTAACCCTAAAGCAAGCCAGCAAAACAAGTTCTGGGCAAACATCCAGGAATGCAGGCGCAAGCGCGGGACATATCGATGGCTCAGACGGACGATGATCCATGCAGAAATGACGACACGCGATAACGACGGATATTTAAAAGACGAGAAAAAAATCCATACCCCTGCGCTTAATAGATTGGGAGTTGAAACAGACGTGAGACTGCCTGGGTTACTCTCCTGAAGAAAGAAAGAAAGAAAGAAAGAAAGAAAGAAGACTGCACTCAGGAAAAAAGAAGAAGAAACTAACTCCAATAGCTTTTAATTTATTGTTAGCGACTACCGTGCCTGGAAATGCTTCTAATTCTTGACTGCATCACGTAAAGACTGAGGGTTTCTGCTAGCTTTTTCAACATTTTATCTCTAAATGTTAAATCATATGACAAAAAAACTTTTCCTGAGCACTTATGAGTATACACATGCATCATTTAGTCATAAAGGGCCTCCGAGTGCTGAAGCTGCCTGAAACAAGGAGGCTGGGATTATTCCAGAGGACTGAATGACATTTGGCTCACCTCTGTGCTAACTGAGTCATAACTTTACACACACATATATATAAGCTTTATAATGTTTAAGGAAGCCTGAAATAGCTACACATATATAGATACAGAAAGAGAGAGCATCGTTTCCAGCTTTAACTTTAACCCAGGTTGCTTAAATATTGCTCTAAGGTTTGATTTGGCGATATGATAATCTCAGATCGTCATTATGAGGGAAATTTTTTTTATCCTTTTCTTTTGCACCATTCTTTCACCCGCCAATTCTGCTCCCTTGGTTCTCGGTCGCTGTGGTATCATTTTGATTCGATGTGCTTTTTATTCTGCATTCCTTTGCAGCTTAAATGTTTTCCAGTACACGCAATCGCTCAACACTGCACTAATACACAATTTCTTTTAACATTATTATACACTGGGTTTTTTTTTTTTTTTTGACATTTCCATCATCCATGCAGGAACGAAGGTGAAAAGCTTTGATACATTTGTAAACTTGTTAAACAGTGAAAAAGGTGAAGGTTAATACCGGTTGAGGTCGTAGATAGAGTCTTAAGTGTAAAGGCTGAGATAGCTGCCTACATAATAAGTACTTGTCCTGCCTGGGTAAACACTAAAACAGAATCGAAAAGTAAAGCAAGAAATCACGTGCACTCTGTGACGAGGAGAAATAAACACACATGTGCGTACACACATGCATTCAGTCAGCTGGATGTCTGGATTTTAACTGCAGAAACAGATGGCCCCAAGTTCCTCGTCATTCACATTAAAATCTTTTATGCCCGAACTCTATTGTGGTCCTTTACAAGAAAAGTGAAGTCTGCACAGGGTTTTTGAGTTGCTGCTAAAACCCTTTGAAATGCTTTGTTTGAGAAAATCATCAGGTTTCACTCCTGGCTTCTTTCCCTGTACAGTAAACACTTTGGCATGGAAATAATACTAAAAGAAGCACTGGTTAAAGTAGTAAATGACCTACCACTTTCCTTTAATCACAGGCCACCCAGTAGAATATGAAAAGAACAGAAAAAAAATCTGGTGTTCCTCAGGGCTGCGTTCTAGGCCCAGTGTCTTTTTTACCTCTATATGCAATGTCTTAAATAGCTTGAATATCTAATAATGCAATTCTTTATGAACATGTTGCGGGTCGTAACATGTTCTTATCTTCCACTGCAACGTTAATGATGGAATGTCAAGTGAAAAACACCAGGTTAATACATTTAAAAAGAGGCATTAGATACTGGATCTTCTGCTTATTTCTTCTACATACTTAACTCCGAGAATACAGGCAGCCTTGTACAGTTGTAATCTCTCTGATTAAACAGTCACCCTTGACTCACAAACCTTTAATGTTGTGTTTAACCACCTGGAAACAATTAATGATTGAAAAACTTTGCACCAAGTATCATTTTAGGGTATTTACTATAAAGGATCAGTAGTTGTGCTGTAGTAGTAGCACCATGTTCAATTTTTTTAAGACATTTGTGATTTGATGATAGACCTGTTGGATGGTTCTAGAATCTTTGGGAGGGCTCTGTCTTGGCGGGACCTTCCCGAACAGCTTCCAGCCGGGAGCGCTTGCAGACGACTCCTTCTGCTTTCTGGAGAACAGGCTCCTGGAAAACAAACAAGCAAAAACACAAAGGGTGTGTTTTTTACATTAAAAATAAATAAATAAATAAATAAATAAATAAATAAATAAAAAACAGTGAACACTCATACAAACAAACAAAAATAATAAAAATGCAGTCTGGTGTACTCTTATAAAAAAAAAAAAAAAAAAAAAAGGGCTCTACCCAAACCAAAGTCTGAAGGAGAACTGAGAGGTAGACCATGTAAATGAATCTCTAGGCAAAACACATAGTGCATGACGTTTCCTGGTAATGTTCCACTTTGTACAGGCTTGCTTTTTTTTGCAGAAGTGCAAGTGTTAAAACAGAGAGTAGATCTGTAACCTAGTTTTTTTTTGTTCTTTTTTTTTTTGCATGCAGCCATTATATTTTTTTAAGGCCCTGCTAAACCCAAGACTAATGGAAACTGCTTTAAGCCGTCTCCACCTCCTGCCTCCTTTCCTTATGCCGTTCTTTTCTTTGCTTTAATGACATGTTTAATGACTCATGATGACAATGATCCCAACTATGCTACTCTGCATATTTAAAAATAAGCCACTGGCTCAGACGAGGAAATGCTCGATATCAGATCCACAAAAGAACCCGTGATTAAGGCCGAGACAGAACTAACACTCAAATTCTGTATTATTTAATTTTAATAGATCTGTGGATTTCATCGTGAACTCTTGTGAGCTTTTCACCTTGCGTGCTCTGCAATTCAGCCAAACTGTTTACACTCGGCCTCAAGGTCCATCTCGACAGCTTTGGTTATTTTATTTTATTTTTTCCTCACCACCTACGCCCTGTATTTACACACTTAGTCATCACTCGACGACTGCAAACGCTAAGGGGTCCGAATTTTAATCTCATGGCGCAAGGCAAAAGCTCGACAGACTCGATACGGCAAAACAAAAAAGGCAAAATAAAAAACTTTGTACTGGTTCCTGATATATAGTTTGGTGCTTTAGTCAATTTCATACAGATGATGCATATAAACCAAAAAAACATCCTGGGGTGGACAAATCATAAATTTGTTATACAATTCCTATGTGGTTCAATGTTTTGCCCAGAAACCTAACTGAGTAGCGTAAAAAAGCAATGAGTAGCAATGGGGACGATAATTTGTTGCCGACTTTGCATGAAGAAAAAAAAAAAAAAAAGGACAAGCAAATGACTGCTGATCTCCTGAGATTTCCATATGTGACCATTTCAAAAAATTTACAGTAAACAGTAAGAAAACCAAAAATATCCAGCAAACAGCAGTGGAATAAAGTGAATAGCCACACTGGTTCAGACTACTTTACTTCTCTAGTAAATCACTTCATACACCCGTGGCGAGCAGAAAAGCATCTCAGAATGAGATGAGAATCCGAGACTACAGTGGATATGATGGATTTTTGAACACTGGAAAAATATCACCTGCCAAAAATATCAATTCAATCTGGTTCAAGAGATTGAGTGCGTTTTCACATTAGGCACGATTGATTTGTACCGTGGCCAGGAACGACGGTTCCCCTCCCCCGCTGGCCAGCGTTCAAATTATTTATATGTGTGCACTTGCGTATTGACACAATTGACGCAATACACTAATACAGCAGAAGACAGTATGTATGCACCTACCTGGTTTGAAAAAGAGAAGAAGAAAACGAGGAAGTTAACTTTCATGCTATGCCTAATATTACTGATATTTCAGAAAAAATTTCAATAGCAAAGCTCTCTCTTTATCAACTATAGATGTTCAGGTCAGAGGATGAGATTGAGCGCGTGCCACATGCACACAGAAATTTCGGAGAACTCTGACAACACCGATGATGTCGCATCTATTCTTCCGTTCTCAGGTACGACTAGCTTCCATTTCTTATTCCATCCATGTCTGAGTATGCTGTATCGCTCTCACACACTGGTCCCGAGCAAGGAACGATTGTGTTCTCACTGATCAAAATTAACCAGACTTTGCGGACAAGTGTTCTCGGAAAGGATCCTGGGTCCTAAAACACACTGAAACCTTGATTATACTAAAAGGCCCACGATTCTGCAAGCTGATGTGCAATGGCAGAGTTGGAGGAAGTGTTCGAGCTGCTGTTTAAATCGGTAATTTTTTTAATCAAGAAACATGATGACCTTACTGATGATGTTTGGGATTTCTAACAATCTGAACTATGAGTTAAAAGATCCATGCATTAAATGCAATTCAACCACATCAGGGAGTATGGATATCCCATTTCAACTAGAAAATGGGAAACTGATACTCATTCCACCCCACAAGTAGGGACCACATGATACGATATCATCACAATACCAGGTGCCGATTCGATTTGTATTGCGAATCCGCAAGTGTCTACGATAAATTAAAGAGGAATAGCAACGTTTTTCCACCTTAAAAGCAAATAATATAAATTAATAATATATATAAAAACATTTGAGTCATAGTGGCGATACATGGACTGAAACACAAAAGACTCATCCCAGAACTGAGTTTCTCCCCCTATCTTGCAGCTCAAGGGGGATAAAAAAACCTTACTAATGTGCATTACTCTGGCCATGTCAAAAATTTCAATCTGGAATTCAGCCAGGACCTGACTGACTGACATAGAGGCAATTGTTGAATTTGACTTAAACCCATTTGTTTGCTCTGAGACATACTATACCTTCACTTGACTTTTGCACACTCGTGAGCAATGAGACATTTCCTTCTGTACACACGGCGTGAAGAAATATCCCTCACCTGGCAGACAGACTGCTAGACCAGCAGTCTACAGAAGACTTTCAGGAAATCTCTCACAAATATCTTCCTAGGTTTCGTCTCATGTGCATGAAATGAACAGCTGACTAAATGTTTATGCGTGTTAGAGTTCATGTATACAAGGCTGCAGTAGCAGAGGTAGTATAGCTTATATACACATTACATACTTTTATATGTAATATAGAGATTATGATAGTGATGTGGCTTCCAGATAATACAAGTTAAGACAATGTTGAAGAAGAACTACTTGTAACGAGAGAGAGAAATACCTGATAATGATTAACATCTGTCTCTGTTTAAATGACTTTTCACATGACCAGACAGCTCAGATTGCAGGACCTGATGAGAACATGTTGGTCTGTCAGCAGTGTGTGTGTGTGTGTGGGGAATATACATGATTAATGGTATGCACTCCGGCCTTGGGTTACTGATTAGTTTTTCATCTACTATGCACACAATCTCAGCAGGCTAATGAAATTAAACATTTAAAACCCTTCCTCTAGTACAAGCTCCAGAACCAACCCTGGCCGATCCTCCTACCTGCCGAAGATCTCCGAGATGGCGTGTTTCTTCTGTCTCAGGGCCGGCTCGGCGACATCAGCCGTGTTATCCGGGGCGCTCTGACGCCGGCTGATTTCGTACGTGTTCCTCGAGCCCAGGCTCACGTCCACAAACGACGGGTCCGTGCAGGACTCGCTGTCCTCTGGGCTCGAGAGAGTCCGGGAGGAGCACGGCTCGGCTTCGGATAAGCAGTCGTTAGAGGATTCCCGAGTCCTATCCACAGCCTCTGAGCTGGATGATGAAGATGTTGACCTATGACCTGACCTTGAACCCTTGGGCACTTCTTCTTCTTCTTCTTCATCAGCATCATCATCATCATCATGTGGGCTCACGTGACCTGACTGAGGTCTGAGAGCAGATGAGAGCGAACTGGTAGACGGTTCACCATCAGCCTCTGAGGGCAGGTCCCCGTTCTCCAGGACTTCGGTGCACGAGCAGTTTTGGGACGCGTCGCACGGGCGGCTCACGTGACCGTTGGGGAGCTTGATCGCGTCGCGCGCACCGTCCTGATCGCCCTCGCGTCGCGGCGCGCGGCTGTCGCTTCCGCTGCCGTGCCGGAAGTTGTCCTTCTGTGGGTCCGGTCCGTCCATTTCTCCTCGTTTTTCCGTAACATGAGCGGCGGAGGGTGTTGGTCTGCCTTCCTCGGCTGACGCGACCATCAGCTCCGTCTGTCACTCGGCGCGTCCGTTAACGACCGCATGACCGGGAGCGATTCCAACGGCGGCTGCGCGACCTGTAACGACATCGATCATATTCGTATTCCCATCGTACACACACACACACACTGATTTTAATAAAGCGTTCAGAACACATACCCGGTCCCTGTGCCGCTGATGTCCCACTGATCTCCGAGACGCCTCGGCTTTTATCCACTTTTACCCACGAACGCCTAGCTTTACCCGCAGATTCCCACTACATCTAAGTAGGTCTGCCACAGCTCCATTCTTCTCGGCTCGGTTCCTGGTCCTGTTCCCAGCCTTCACTCGGCTCCATAACAACAGTCCCGAGCTGACCGCAGCGCTAGCACACTTAGCACTTCCTCCTCGCATACCATGGCGGAAAACCTCCCCCCGAAACGCTGAAACGCGACACGTATGCTATATCTGAAAGTAAACGAGTACCGTTTTAAGCGGCACCACTCCAAAAACAAGACTTTCAAGATTAAAACCGAGAGTTCTGCTCCCAAGCTCTCTCTATGACCCGGCCCTGAATTAAAGCCATCTTGGAAATGCCAGTGACGTCACCACAGGGTTGACTAGAGGAGGGAAACGGGTCACGCGGCGCCACCTGGTGTTCAGTGATTTTATTACTATGTCTCGTGCTACTTTCACATCCTCATGCACTGATTTGCACAGCAGATATCTCTCTCTCTCTCTCTCTCTCTCTCTCTCTCTCTCTCTGTATCTTTACTGTATATGATACACAGGGGGCATTAATGGCTCCGTGTTAGATTAATGATTTCGTGTTAGATTTTACCAGCCACTGGATGCATTACTGGTCCCAAGCCTGGGAGGGCATCTGGGGTAAGATCAGATGGTCCGCTGTGGTGACCCCTCAACGGGAGCAGCCAAAAGACTACAACAATGGTGGGGTAGTGGTTAGCACTGTGGCCTCGCACCTCCATGGCCAAGGGTTTGATTCCCGCCTCGGGTTTGAATGCATGTTCTCTCTGTGTTCGGTAGGTTTCCTCCCACAGTCAAAAGACATTAGGTTAGGTTAATTGGCGTTCCCAAAATGACCGCAGTGTGTGAATAAGTGCGTCTGGTTTGCGATGGATTGCCACCTTGTCCTGCCTCATGTCCAAAGTGTCCTGGGCTTGGCTCCAGGCCCTTACGACTCTGTACAGTAGAAGAAGTTGAATGAAAGAGCATTTTATATATATCTGTATATCTGTGGGTTGCCACACCCCATACTACCCAGCCACAGATAAAATGGGAGAGGTTGCGTCAAGAAGGGACGCCTGGCGTAAAATCTGTGGCAAGTTGTTGTGCGGATTAATGGCGACCACTCAACAGGAGTAGCTGAAAGACCAACAATATATAGAGAGAGAGAGAGAGAATGAAATTGAAACATCTGCTGTGCAAAATCGGTGCATGACGAGGAGGATGTGAAAGTGGCATGAGCTGTGGTCCATGCCATCCATTTTAAAACACAAATACAGATTATTTCAAGTATTTTTTTAATGGATTGTTTCCACTCAAAGGGGCTCCTGTAAACTTTCAGTTTTTTTATTTTATTTAAGTGGACAGTTCTTCAAAGCATGTGAAGATGCACCAATCTCCCAGTCCTGCTGTACAGCCACTATTAATTCACTCAGTAAACGAGTCAGCTCATTTATGTGAATTTTTTTGAGAGTCGACTCACACACTAGGTTATTGGCGTTACCCTTGTAGTGTAATTAATCTGTAAAACTGTTCCATCCCGCTGCAACGTGGTGTAGCGGCCTTTAGAGTCAAGGTCCGATTCCCGCCTCGGGGCTGTGTGTGTGGAGTTTGCATGTCGGTTAGTTTCCTCCGGTTTCCTCTCACAGCCCAAAGACATGTAGATTAGGCGAATTGGCTGTAGTGTGTATGGGTGTGTGTAAGTGTGTGTGGGCCCTGCAATGAATTAGCACCCTGTCCAGGGTGTATCTTGCCTTGTGACCAAAGTCTCCTAGGTTCCAGGAAAGCAGAAAGCAATAATAATAGTAATAAATAATGGATAGAGAAAGTAGAGTCAAAGAAGAATCATTATTGATACAAAAGGAAGTTTTACACCTTCGATCAGCTTGCCAGAAATGTTTTCTAGATTATACACCATGCACTGAGACATTGACATTAACTCAACCTCTATATGAAAGTTAACACAATGTCAGATTGTTAAGCATCTTTGTCACCAAAGTCAACCCTCAGTGCTGTAATATAAAAATCTAGAAAAACTAACATTACATTTAAAAATTAGAACTAAATATTATACAAACACCACAGAGTTGTAAACATATTTCAGTTTTAAGATAATCATTGGAGAAAACCACTGCACGATGCCAACTTGCTTATTTCTAAATGAATAAATAAAATATATACAGTCATGTTGAGTCAAATCCTCAGGGCTCCAAGGGTTTATTTAATTAACCCGAGATTAAAAAGAAGACATGGATTATAAAGTGTTAAAGGTGCTAATGATTGAACGGTTCACAGATCGACGCCATCGAGGTGTTGCTCTGGGATTTCTATTCTCTCAGTTTGGTTTACCTTCCATGGCTTTTAAGCTCCAAAGATCCAGAGCATTCCAGATTCAGTCACACTTTGCTGTTATAATAACCTCCACTCTTATGGGAAGGTTTTCCACTAGGTTTCTGAGCGTGCCTATAAGGATTTGTGATCATTCTGTCAAGAAGGCTTTAATGAGGTTAAGTTGTGATTCCAGTTAAGGAGGTCTAGGGCGTATCTAGTGTTCTGGTTCATCCTAGTGGTGTCCTACTGGCATGTTTTTAGGGTGGATTAAGGAAATCTGAGAATCTTGAGGAAACCCACCTGGTTGTAGCCACCAACAATACCCACGGTGCGATGCAACTTTGGGAATACCTTTTTCGCCCCTAAATTCAATTCAATTCAATTCAATTTTATTTATATAGCGCTTTTAACAATCGTCATTGTCTCAAAGCAGCTTCACA
>JAQQZT010000006.1:5508597-5521431 GCA_030068275.1 Clarias platycephalus
GATTGTTGGTGTGCCTTGTGATTTTTTTTTTTCAATGAAAAATGTACCTTGGCTCAAAAAAGGTTGAAAAACACTGGGTTAAACAACACAATGCAGAATTTCTCAGGAGGAGAAGCATCACTTACTCTGAGGCCCGGTAATGAACCTCTCCACTCCCTTGATGATCTTGTGTCTGTGGCCGTAAGCAGTGATGCCGATCTCCTTTAACTCTTTGTGCCCCATTTCCACCAGTACGTCCAGAGTGATCTTAAAACAAAGAGAGGTGAGAAGAAAATGTTCAGACTGGGTTTAAGCTGACAGGAAGCCTACAATAACTCAACCAAGTACTCTTTACAACCGTGGTGAGCAGAAAAGCATCTCAGAATGTACAACATTGAGGTGGACAGGAGACAGCAGCAGGTTCTACTTCCGTCAGCAACACACAAACCAGAGCCTTTAGCTATATGGTTATCAGTGTTGGGTGTAACGCGTTACAAATTAGAGTACTTGGATTACTTTTTTGATGTAACGAGTAATCTAACGCGTTAGGTCCGCCATTTAAGTACTCAGTTATTTAGTTACTTTAAAAAAAATGTAATTAGTTATTCTGACAATTTATGCAATCCCTAAGCCAGACAGCAGGCATTCCCAATCCGCTATTGTGTATGAAAGTCGTCCAACAAGCCCCGCCCCCGATAAGCCCCCCTCTGTTGTTCCCGCTGTTATACCCCTATCTCTTCTATACGGTTTGACTATGCGAGGACCGACGCGTGGAAAGATGGAAACCTAATCACAGCTCCAAAACTCGCGGTGAATCATGATGAACCGTACTTGCGGCCACCGCGCAAAATCGCGTAGGTGACTTAGGGGTATCAGTAGTTAACAGATTCTGGGCCAAACTTGGCTGAGTGATGATGGTAGAATAATTATAAAGGTCTTGACTGAAACAGCATGCATGGAGTTTTCATTTTCTGCAATGGAAAAGTACTTATACTAGTTACTTTTATCAGAAAGTAATGCTGTAATGTGACTGATTACTTTTTAATAACAGTAATTCTTTTTGTAATGTAATTAGTTACTTCAAAAAGTAAACGTCCCCCAACACTGCTGATTATACAGGCTGGTTATCCAAACTGGTTTCTGGATCTAATTACCTATAAGGTTTATTACCAGGCTTTGGTTAAGGGTTTGAAACAAAGTAGCCCCCTGTATGGTTTTATGTATGTCGAAAAAAAGAAAAAGAAAAAAAAAGGGTGAGGGAGTGGAAAAGTTTGGTGCACCTGTTCCCGGTCGAAGATCCCCAGAAGATGTTCCAGTCCAAGTTTGTGAAGAAACTGGCTGATGGTGAGTTCCATGGCTGTGCCTGTCCAGAGAGAGAGAGAGAGAGAGAGAGAAGGCTTAAACCATACTCACTTCACTTCTCTGACTTTCAATACTCAGCTTACTTCTGATAATAAACAAATCATCTAAAAAGTAGGAAAAATGTGATTTTGTGCTTTCAAATGAAACTCGGAGCTCAAGGTGAGAGAGAGCGCAATGTTGCTCGACAACAAGGGATCGGACTAGTTACAAAACGAGGCTGGCTAAGACGAGGATTAAGGTTCTCATTTATATTACTCATTTCTTCTTAACTTAGAAGAGGCCTTAGAGTACTACGGTAATGCACAAGTAATATAAATGTATATATTATATTAAATGTATATTATAAGCCACCCTCCGGTTATATCAAGACTTCTGATGGCCACACTGACACAGCAGCGCTTTCTCTGCAAAACCTTCGTTTTGAGGTGTTAGAGCGAAATCAGGACTATAATGAGGACACTTTGTCAGACTTTCACCTGTTTGGTCCCCCGAAAGCAGAACTACGAGGACGAAGTTTCACTTTTGATGAAGAAGTGAAGACAGCGGCGCATTCATGGCTCGCAGCTCAGCCGAAAACATTTTTTAATAGGAGAACGTTTATTGACAGATGGACAAAGTGTATTGAAAAGGAAGATTATGTCGAAAAATTATGTATTTGTCGTTTCTGAAAGTTAATCAAAATAAATTCTACAGTCAGGGTTCGGATCATTTCTGACTCACCCTCGTACTAAGAAAAAGAGTTAAAACTACACTATAATTACACTAGTACTGTCCACTGCTATGATAAAAACACAGTTGATGAAAATGAATAGGAATTAGAAAATCATATTTGAAACACCATGAACTCAATACCACCTGACATATGGTGTGTTTTTAAATTATTTTACAGTTGTATCTGTAGGTCTAGGTGTTTGAGACACTAAACCCATTTCCAAGCCACACACACACACACTTACCCTCCTCGGCTTTCTCCACTCCCACCGCTCCCTCGGCCCCCGACTGCCCCGGCAGCTCGGGCAAGTGGCCGTCCTGTGACTCCGGGTCTAAGGCGGAGGGCTGGGTGCCAGAACCAGAACCAGAACCAGACGAAAGGTCAGAGGTTGCAGCACCGCTGGCGGCGGACACGCTGATGACCTGAGGCTTGTAGCGTGCCGGCAGTGCAGACGGAGGCATGGCTGCGGTCAGCAAGGCACGGACATCATCGGCCTGGAACGAGAAAGGTCACGTGCCAAATCTTGAAAACACTCGACCTATAATTAGTTAGGTTTAAGAAAATCTGGGTTGTTCTTTTGAAGGAGGGAGTGTCGACAAGATGTGGTGGTCATGTGACTACAGTCAGCGCTGACAGCAGACATTTTTAGCACTTCAGTTCCTCTCAGATCAAACCAACCCAAAAATTTTAAACAGATTTCTAGGAGTCCAAATGTAGGCTTTTTTTTTTCTTCGTGTCTTTAGTTTGCTTCTAGTTTCGCCCTGGCTCGAGGACGCTATTTTCGCATACACGTAAGAGAAGCGTATAGCTAATATTTCAGCATTCTGCAAACTGCATGTCATGGGTGTTAAGATAGATCATTAAGTATATTTCCGACGACAGGACTAGTAAAAGTAAAAGCCCCGGACGGCTTATCTAGTACGATGAGATTTGACACTCTGAGGTGAGAGCATGTAGAAAGGAGGAGAGTTATATAACGGCTTATAGCACATTATTTTGCCCGGTGTCGTCTTCCACATACTATCCGCATGTTCCTGATTCTCGAATGCATGTGAAATAAATCATTTAGAAAAACCTGGTATATGGGTAGCAAGTGATCGCACCATGTGTGACACATGACTTCACCTTCAAAAGTCTCAAAGATCTAAGAATGAAAAAAAATAAAAATACAAAATCGCTGCTCCTTATGTTTTTAGCTGTTCTGACCATAAACTGTGTAAAAAAAAAAAAAAATTTTTTTTTTCCAAAGAGCGTCGTCCGTACCCTACTTCATTTCTTGTGGTAAGTTAAAATATAATGATTACGTAACTGGTTAGCTAAAGCAATTAATAGCAGAGGCATCTAGCGGACCGATACCTGTATCGCTCGACTCACTCAAACTGTCCCTAATTATGCAAAAGCGTTTAAAAGCTGAAATGATTACATCATTCTGCATGGTGTCTGCAAGTCTATGGACCGTTTTTGACCTGAACAGAACTTACGTTTCCGACCAAATACACAACCAGTGCAGGCCTGACATCCATTTTTTTTACATGCAGATGAAACAGTTTCTTGCATCACAAATGGTGAAATCACAAATAATGCTCAGGCACAACGGACACAGCGAACACTGAGGGCACTGCAGGGTGAGCGTGCTTCTTGATGTCTGGTGATGTTATACATTCATTCACCCGTGACACGATGCAAGATGATGTGAGCATGGACCTCAGACATGCAACTATGACCTTTGACTCATTTAGACATTTGGATGGATCCAGAACATTCATAATATACTCTCAAAATCCAGTGCATGTCACCAAAAAACTTTAAAAAATGTAATCTATCGCAATGTTTAGTAATACATCGACAATATTCATCAATCGATTAAAATCTTTCTGATTAGAGGTTCCGGTTTGACTGTTTACATGGACGATGATCTGATAAACAAAGTGGTTCTGTCCCCGGTGTGATACGTTTATTCTGCCTGGAAACATAACAGAAACTTTGAGGTTAGATCAGGCTTCCTGTCTTTTCTGATAAATCACGCCTTCTGCGTTATGATTGGTTACAAAAATCCAGTCATAAATCTGATTGGTTAGATGCTTTATGAAGTGTAAAATGCGAGCCAATCAGTGGCCCCTTTCTTAGCCTGAGACGCGATGTATGAAAATGAAGACTGGTTGGAGAGAGTTGTTCTCACGGGGTTTACTGATCAGGAACAAAAGCTAAATTTCCTGAAAACTCGTCCCATGTGACGCAAACACGTGCAGAAACTGAATATTTATTTTACCAACAGAGAAACGACCGGATCGGGTGCTTACATGGCAAGTATTTCAGGTCTGAGTGCCCTGATTGAGGGGATAACATGAGGCAATTTTAAAAAATTTGATTGAGCTAAAATTCTGAATATTAGTGGAATATGGAAATGCACCTACAGTAGGCAAGAGTGAAAGCCACAGCTCAGAGGGTGCTTGAAGGCGATACCAACCACCAAGACCCCAGATGTTGACCATCAAGAAGAATTTTAAATGTATTTTTAAGTGACGCATTTATAATACAGTACGTTGTTGTGAAACAACCTGTTATGATTCATGTTATAGCAGCTATTCACTTTTCTTTGGAGTCCTTCGACACTCCTCACTGGGCTGAAAACAGTTTGAAGCTACTATGTAATCAGAAAGCATGAAGAATAAACCATGGTGGTGGTGGTGGTCAGTCTTGTAAATGTGGTACGTTTCTCTTTATGTCTCTGCTTATTCTGCTTTACAATATCCTCAGCTAACTAAGGGTTCTCGAGTTTGAATCCCAAATAGCATAAAATGGAAACCGAGTATGCTATAGAGTGTGAAGACTCCCTCGTTCCACACACCAAGTAGTGCCCTTGATCAGGATTCAGAAGAGCAGTTACGATCAAGACACACAAACATATTCACAAATTTCCTAATGCTTGTTTTTTCTTAAATGAACTCATTTAAATTATAATCAGGAAAAGGAACCCTGAGAATAATCAGTTATAGAAATATAATACTGAATGTATACATGAGCACACTCTGAGGCAGCACATCACAGGATGACAGATGGATGAAGAGCTCGGTATGAAGAACCCCTTCCTCGGGGTGATGATGCAAAGCGAGCAGAGGGAGGGACTAATGGGATACCGTCACGAGGTCCAGCGGCGACTGGCCCTCCTGGTTGCGTAGCGCAGGATCGGCACCGTGCGCGAGCAGCAGCGCGCACAGCTGCGTCCTCCCTTTCTGAGCAGCCTCATGCAGCGGCGTGAACGCCCACTTATCGGTGGCGTTGACGCATGCGTCGTACTTGATGAGCAAAGCAGCCACGTCCACGTGCTGTGAAACACCAAACACACGGCTTGCTCCGGATCAGGTTGTGTGTCGATTTGGTAAACCCCACCCTCGAAACATCACACACCTTAACCCTTGTTTGAAAAGGCTCACATATGATATGAGGCTTTGAAACCTGTAAATCACTCAAGTGCAAATGAAAAAAAAAAAAAAAAAAGGTGAATAAAAATAAGCACGGTGTGATCATTTACAAGTCTATAGTCTATACAGAGCCTTTCAAAGACCTGAGCATCTCTCAGACTGTTTGTGGACATAAGAAAGGGGAGCAGTCTTAAAGTGTGCCTGAGACTCACCCCATAGGAAGCAGCATTATGTAAAGGAATGAGACCTCCTTTGTCCTGCGAGTTCACCTCTGCACCATGCTGCAGCAAATACTCCGCCACCTCCAGGTTGTTATAACCAGCTGTCGAGACACAAAAACCAAAAGTCAAAGCGTTAAAATCCATTTCGCTGGATTGTAAAAGCAGAAAGTGGGAAAGTTAGTCATATCATATATTTCATTTTTAATATTTCATATTTCATATATAAGCCAATGTTATACCCTCCTAATTTAGATACAAATATACAAATGCCCTGCATGTATGAGGGTGTTCAAGTCAAAGTGGGACTTATGATCGTAAAGAATATCAGAACACATTTATTTGAGAGTAAAAAAATCTCTCTCTATATAATCCGCTGCTACATAATGCACTCATCCCAGTGTATCACTAGTGTTTGGATACCATCAAGGTAGAAGGTTTTCTCAGTACGACAGAGCCTGCTTCACATCTGAAACACTGGCCTCACAGGAACTCCTTTAACGGCCCACACAAGAGGAAATCACGTGGAGTGAGGTCAGGACTGTACGGGGGATGTCGCAACATTCCTGTAATGTGCAAGTGGTGTTGGTGAATGATTGTGTACGGTTCCCACAGATGGACGCGTCTCTTTCGCAAGTTAGCTACAAGTTTTCCGTCAGGACCAGGCGTTCCACTCACTAACTGCTCACATGACTGAGTGCAGATGTACGACCTTCTTTAAAACGTTTGAATCATTCAAATGCTGTATGTCGACTAAGAGTCTCATCACTGTACTGCGCTTGAAATCTTTTAAATGTCAATTGGTTTTATGCGTTTTATCATTCATGGGAAAGTCCCGGTTTGACTTGAACACACACACACACACAACATAATGCAGCGGGATGGCACTTAAGAACTCCAGAACATAATAACGTGCGTTTAATTTGCCACTTGAGATGTTAAATTAACAAAATAAAGCTCCAGTAAAGACAATAAGTCTATGGTTTGAAAGATAAGCTGACTAAGCATTCCCATTCCGCTTCATATAAGACACGCCTGATATCTATTCGTTAACTACAACACGCGCTAACCTGCCAGATGGAGGGGTGTAGAGTGGCGGCCCTGTGTGTCCCTGCAGTTGACATTCCCTGGGCTGCAGAGTTTTTTCACGCGGGTCAGACAGCCTTTCTTAGCCGCGTCCAGCAGGGCCGCGTCTCCCCTCAGCAGGTCCTGGATGTCGGTGTCGCCCTCTTTCACCAGGTCCAGAGGTGTGTTCCCGTCACGGTTCTTCTTGGTAGGATCAGCGCCGTGCTGGGGACACGGACAGAGGAAACGGTAATATAATGGACAGCATTAATGTCTACTTAAGACTGATTTTTTTAAAAACTGGGCCTCGTTGCTCTTATAAGGTGTGCTTGAATGACTTTACAGACCAGACCTGAACTTAATATTCTCACCGGACGCTCATGCTCTCAAGACTCCGGTCATCTTTAATTAACCTGTAGCTATGTATAATTAATTGAAGCTTTTATTATGATAAAAAGTTCAGTAACGCCCCAAAACTCCATATAAGGCAAAGGATACAGCACCAAGAGCTGAGAACAACAAAATGATGAGTAAATGGTAGAAACATTCATTATCAGTAATTTATATAAAGGAGGGAGTGCTGTTGTGATGAATATAGTGTAAGCTGCACGCCCGATCCTACGACTGCGACACAGCGGTGATGATATTCAGCACAACAGCACGATCCCCAGTGCAATATTGCTTTTATACATCAGTTCCACAAACACAGACTATGATTTGTTGGTTTATTTAACTTGTTATTCAAAACTGGTGGAACTAACTAACCGTGACTGATGGAGTCGGTGACCGACAGTTAGCGACTACCAGTTAACTGGGATGAAATTAGCTCATGGGAAGTGAACCTTGTCCGACCTAACTGTATTTTCACAAACGTGTCAATGATTTAGAAATACTCTCCTTCATATCAGACATAATAAAATGTGGCCCTTTTTTTTTTTTTATTACAAAAAATCTGAATGAAAACCAAACCATAAATACATCTTTGTAGCTGTAAGTATGTGCCAATTTGGATTATACGGAATAAAATGGCAGGAAGAGGTTCTCACCTGAAGCAGCAGCTTGCAGATCTCGTACTTGCCCTTTGCGGCAGCTTCGTGCAACGGCGTGAACTTCCACAGGTCGGCCACGTTAATCACGGCGCCGTGTATCACCAGCAGCTCCGCCACCTCGTAGTGTCCGTATGAACATGCGTTATGTAGCGGAACCAGACCTCTGAAGCAAGATTAAACCAAAAACGTACCACATGTAAATCAGGGTGTTCCTACATGTGGTAAACAATACATATGACAAGAATGACGGGAAACAAGTTCGCACCCTTTATCTTTAGCGTGTACGTCAGCACCGTGCTGCAGCAGGTACTCCACCACGGCCACGCGGTTGTACCCGGCAGCAAAGTGGAGCGGTGTGGACTGACGTCCCTCTGCGTCCCTGCAGTTCACGTTCTGTAGTGTACACAACTTCTGTAACAGCACACAATCATAAAAAAGACATTATGTTCTGCTTCAAAGCTAAAGAGGGCTTTCCCACATTGAATCTTCACGGATGTTGATTATACCAGTAAGAGACGAGCACCAAGACCCAGCAGGGGAGACGATTACCCACAATTCCGCAGCGCAAGAGAGAGAAAAACCGTTGGCTCAGTTGTGATCACGTGACGCTCGGCGGCAAAACGAGAAGCACATGCGTGATACATGATACTCGGTACTCGTAAACCAAGACATGTTCGTTTTCCAAGTGAAACACTCGTCTTGAGGAACACTCGCAAACCGCATTACTCGCAATCCAAGGTTTCACTGTACCTAATACACTTCAGGACACACTGCACACCAGAGCACACCTCGCACACCTTACACCCTGAAGTATTTCTTAGAGTGTACTATTTAAAAGTTTAGTGCGTCTGACCTGATGTAGGCATCTTGGAAGATTTACTAATACGAGGGTTTTATTATTATTATTTTTTATTACCACTTCATTAAAGACAGTTTAAATAGTCCATGTCAAAACTAAACAGGGAATTTTGCATATGTTTAGGTACAATGATCCAAAAAGCCTGAACCACCTACAAACTGCGACAATCTGCCTTTGAATAAATTCCGCTATGATGTATTTTTACTTAGGAGACTGGTGGCTCCAAGTTGTTGCTTTGGGAATCTATGGATCCGGGTTCGAGCGCCGCCGTCGGTGGTTGCCACACCCCACGCTACCCAGCCACTGCATGCAGTGCCAGTCCCAAGCCTGCATCTGGCGTAAAACCTGTGCCAAGTTGTGTGTGGATCAGGTGGTTCGCTGTGGTGACCCTTAGGTGGGAGGAGCTAAAAAAGTTTTTAATGATGTACTTTTACTTGAAGACATCATCAACACAGAATACACTTGGGCAGGCCGCTCCAAGTATATCTGCCCACGCTTTTCAAAAATCAACGCCATCTGCGATTGATTGACTGATTATTCTCTCATATATAACTGAAACATATATACACCTCATGAATGTTTTTTCCATTTATAAATGCAGGACCCAAGATGACCACATCACACATTTTACCTTTACAGTCTCCAGATCTCCTGACTTGGACGCCTCCAGCAGCTGCCTCTCTGTGTCCAAATTCCCTCCCAGCACTCCTTCTAGTGGACAAAAGACAAGCTGTTCATTAAAACACCAAAATCGCCACTTCACTGTTGTTTCAATAGACTGTCCATTTCGTCTGTCCATTTTGGGGCTTAGCGATTTTGATTTGATTTAATAGCACTAGCTCCAAAATAACAGTTAGCTTAGGGAGATGAAAAACAGGTGTGGATGAGGCATTCCACAAGTAGCTTTAAGAAAAATCGACTACACAAGCCAGGTGTCCACAATATTACGTTCATTAGTTATACATGAACTGTAGAATATAGCAACCATACCTTTCTCAAAATGTCTTTTTCTGAACACACATTCAGTTGGAGTCTATCCCAATAAAAAGGTTTGCCACCTTGTGGCCTTATTTGGTATTACTAATGAGTAGCCACATGACCAAACTAATGACTGTTACAGTATAATGGACTGTATTGGATTAAAAATAAATTGGCTTGTCGTGTAGGCATGGCGGGTGGTCTTGTTGGCACGGCGGCCCACTAGTCTGTACAATTACACTTGTAGCACTAAAGAAGAAGCAATACTCTTCCAAAAAATTAGTATTTGCAAAAGATGCACACATTATTTACTTTTTGCAAAAGCTGTGGAATAGTTTTTCTAAGAAATTATTTTTTTAACAATTATGAATTGATTAAAAACTGACCCACTGATCCAAACAACTAAATCGACCAACATAAGATCAAATGTATTACTGAGTTGATTTTTAACTTTTCCTGCATTATTAAAGATTCAAAACTTGAAAACGTGAAAAGCAAACTACATGTGTGACAGTACACAACTATAGATTAAATGATCTTGAGATCTGAGTGCAGAGTTGTTGTACTGTAAATGCAATAATGGACGTAAATTGCTCATAAAACCAGAGCACACTTTTTTTTTTTTTAAAAGAAAGAGAAAGAAAAGAAAGTAAGAAAAAAAGAAAGAAAGAGGAAAATGAGACACATTAAGGAAGAGAATAGGATGGAGGAAGTAAGAGAAATTTCACTCTTAAAAACTGCATGACAGGTTTTGTTTCCTGAAGGTCCTTTTCGTACATTTTTCTGCTTGGCACTTCAGTTAATAAAAAGCTGCTAGTCAGCTCGCTCACCCTGGAGTACGTCCTGGATGGAGTCGTTGGAGAGCTGGGAGGGTGTGAAGCCCTGCAGTGACGTGATGAGCGGGTCCGAGCCAGCGCTCATTAGCAGCCTGCAGCTCTGCAGATGTCCGCACTGAGCAGCCCTGTGCAGCGGCGTCTGCCCCTGACTGTCCAGCGCGTTGACCTAAACATACAGGAATGCGTGCTCTGAGCTCAGGTTTGTCGCTTTTTTCATTTTTTTTTAAGTACAAACAGCACATTGTGTGAGGGGAGCTGATAAGTGTGCTTACTTTGGCTTCGTGTTTGATTAACAGTTCGATGATGTCATTGTGGGACATCTCAGCAGCGAGATGCAGCGGCGTCAGGAGGCTGGAAATGAAGGAGAGGGAAAAAAAAACTCAGAAGTGTTAACGAGGAAGATGTGTATTTTAGGATGCAATTTAAAAGAAAGTACATCAGCCAATAGGAAAGTCTGTTATCTCTTTCCTAATTAGATACTTTATTGTTATGATTTGTACAGTGCTGTGAAAAAGTATTTGTCTCTTCTTGATTTTTTTCTTTTTTGTATTTGTCTTACTTAAATGATTCAATTCATCAAACAAATTTTCCCATATATTATTATTTTTTTAAATATTACACAAAGATAACCCCATAAAAATGTGGTTAATCACAGATCATTATTTAGCAACGGGGAGCAATTACTTTTCTTAATTGGCCCAAATTGGTTTGGACGGCTTTATTCACTTAATAAATGAAATCATTATTTAAAAACTGCTTTTTGTATTTACTGGAGTTATCTTTATGTATGATATCTATGAAAATAAATGACCTTAGCATTATTAAAGGAGATATGATCAGACAAAAAACACCATGTATAATGTAAATGATAATATTTCAGTAATAAACTTTACTATGCAGAAGACATTTCAGCTGTGCCCAAGTGGGTTATGGGTGCTGAACTATTGCAATAATGGAATAAAAGCTAAACTATAACAATATGGGTGGCATTTTCGAGATAATAGCTACACTATAGTATCAGGGTGTGAAAGGAATAATAATAACAGCAAAACATCATCTCTCGAACAAAACAGCTTGTTATTCTGCTGTCTAAAAATATCCATTGGTGGTATTGAGTGCGGATAACACACAGTAAACCTGCGAGCAGTAACACAAGGTGTGAGACTCACTCTTTTGTCTTGTCGTTTATATTGGCCCCCCTTCTCAGCAGAATTTCACACACTTGCTTCCTCTTAGGATAAAGTGACGCAGACGCGCAGTGCTGCAAATAAAAAAAGAAAAAAGAAAAGAAAAATCAAAGAATTGTCATTGTTGCCAGGAAACAAACATATCTTAATATGGCCACTGTAGAAATCTAGGGATGAAAATATATATTTTTTTACAAATTTATTACAATTCTTAATAAACTTAGCAAATAATTCACTCATATGATGCTGTGCTGCCTACCAATGTGTGAACAGTTTAGAGCACCACCTGTAGGACCATAGGGGAACTGCAACATTTTTGATGCCTTCAGCATTGTTTTACAGTGTAGGAAAAACATTTAATTAGAAAAGACCATGGAATTAGAAAAGACCATGGAATTAGAAAAGTGTGTCCAAACTTTCAGCATCTGGGCAAACAAGGTCACTGGGACGAGCAGGCAGATCGAGTTTGGCAGATGAGTCCATTTTCCACATTTTGCACCAAATTGGGATTGTGGGTCACCATCAGCACAGTGAAGCATAGTGGTGGTAGGATCATGTTGAGCATTACTCTTGGCCTCTTTGCTGCTTTTCTGACCAAATCCCCCTCTTCACCCGGTCAGAATAGCCGCCTCTAGTGGACCTCGACCCCACTGAGCACCTTTGAGACGAACTGGACTGCCGGTCCTCCACTTTTAACATCGATGCCTCTCTGATCTAAATGATCACAATTCCCTACAGCCATGTTGTAAAGCTTGTGAAAACCCTTCCTAAATACAACTGGGTCATTATAAAAATAAAACAGGGATTAAATCTGGAAAGAGATGTTTAACAAGTATATATTGGTGTCATGATCAGGTGTCCACAAACCTTTTGACCATACAGTGGAACCTCGGATTACGAGTAACACGGTTTAGGAGTGTTTCGCGAGACGA
Source organism: Clarias platycephalus (assembly GCA_030068275.1). Lineage (NCBI taxonomy): Eukaryota > Metazoa > Chordata > Actinopteri > Siluriformes > Clariidae > Clarias > Clarias platycephalus. Next base: position 5,521,197 of record JAQQZT010000006.1, read on the forward strand.
GCAAAGATTTTTAATAAATTTTGACTTTAAAAAACGAGCATTGGCTTGATTTACGAGCACCGAGTATGTTTCACACATGCGCTTCTTGTTTTGACGCCGAGCGTCACGTGATCACAACTGAACCAACAGTTTTTCTCTCTCTTGCGCTGCAGAATTGAGGGTAATCGTCTCCCCTGCTGGGTCTTAGTGCTCGTCTCTTACTGGTATAATCAACATTCGTGCACGCGTGTACTGT
>JAQQZT010000006.1:5521531-5548229 GCA_030068275.1 Clarias platycephalus
ACACACACACACACACACACACACACACACACACACACACACACACACACACACACACACACACACACAGCCTGCGTGTACAAACGGAAACATTTACTTTATATTTTGTATTAATTATTTTAATGTATTTATTTTTTTGGGCTGTAGAACGAATAATTTAAGTTTCCATTATTTCTTATGGGAATCCGAGGTTCCACTGTATTTACAATTAAGATAATACAGTATAGTGATGTTCAGCTATAAAAGAAAGAAAAAAAATAGACAGGTACTTTAAGGGCACCCATGAAAGATGTTTTCCGTACCAGAGCCGTCTCATAGGTTTGGGGATGTCTGAAGTTGATGGTGTCCAGCGAGATGTGTTTTTTAAGGCGGAAGAGATCGGCCTCGCGCGCTGCTTGAAGTAACGCGTAACCTCTAAACTCATCTGGAGGAAACATCAGCACAGACAGAGGGACTTCACATTCAAAGCAACAGTTTTTTTTCCCTAAATCATAACATCTAATAAGCAAATATAATGTATTCATCCTTCCTTGTTCATCATATCTTCTATACGGACTAAACATTTTGGTATTGGTGCTAAAAAGTCTCACCTAGTGGTAGTGTCAAATCTTTCAACGGTCTTAACTGTCATTCAGATGAAACTTGGCCAATTTAAAGACGTACTGTTCTAAAATGCAAAATTATTAAGGGATTTGACAGATGGATTTGACATGGTTACGGACACTACAGATTTTTTGCTTTTTAAGCTTTTGCCAAAAACCTATTTGATAAAAGAGATAAAATTTTTATTTAATACTGCGATTTTATAATTATTTTCTAATATCATAATAATATCACTCCAATAATCAAACAATTCGATTGTGCGCTTGCGAAATAACCCCATCAGATGAAGAACTAACAATGATTCATTACTCCAGCTGACACAGAACGACATCATTTCCCTAGCACAAAGATTAGCTCTTACAGGCCAGGCGTTCTTTCAGTAGTGCTGTGGGCGCCAGGTCGATGGCGCTCTTGTTGTGGCAGTTGAGGAAGGTGGGGTCGGCGCCGTGGTTCAGCAGGAGGGAGCACACCTCCACGCGGTTCTTGGACGCGGCCTCGTGCAGCGGCGTGAACTGCCACAGATCTGTTGCGTTCACGCAGGCACCATGCTGTAGGAGGAGCACGAGAGAGAAGGTGATTATCACACCACTAGGTTCGAAACAGATGACAACCTTCTTAAAATGATTTAATCTTGAGTAATTTATCAGAGTAATGCAGAAATGCAGTTTTAGGTTCTTACGGTGAAAGTTTTGCCCAGATTTAAGGGATATCATATGTTCAATAAAGTAATCGATACGTGATGGGGATCCATGGAATTTATTTTACAGTTAAAAATCACTTGCCTCTGGGTATAAACACATTCGAGACTCACTCATATAATGTGTATTAGATAACTGTTTCAGGATAACAACTGATTGGACATGTTGGTGCATCCCTTTTGGACCATATTGAAGTGGGGACGAGATGAAATAAGTTTTGATATTACACTCAAGACTTATGGACTTGCAACGATGTCTAATACATGTGAGCTATAAGTGGTAAGTGAAAGCAGTACCTTTAGGAGCAGTTCAGTCACCTCATAATGGCCGTAGGAGCAGGCGTTATGGAGAGGCACCAGATCACTGGAAAAACATAAAGAGCAAATAAAACACTGGTTTTGTTCATGTGCACTTTTTAGTCCATTTGAAGAGACACTCTAGGTGTGAGAGAGACACCCTGCTGTACCCTTTGTCTTTGGCGTGGACGTCAGCGCCGTGCTGCAGTAACAGCTGCACCGTCTTCACCCGATTGTAGCCTGCGGCCAGATGCAGGGGCGTCGACTGTTTAAATAAAATAATGATTATTATTATTATTTAAATAAACAGAAAGTGCAAAGTCTTATATCCTACTGTTCCTAATGATAATATACGAGGGTGAGTCAAAAATTTTCCGCACTCTGATTGTATAATGTATTTTACTTAACCTTCACAAAAGACACACACGTCATTTTTCGACATCAGCCCTCGTATTTGTATTTAAAACAAGGAATATTATGGTACATTTTGATAACTATAATTTACACACCAGTTAGCTCTGGTGCACCAATTTGACATATCAGCGACTGCATGTTTGTTAAACAGCAGCCTGGTTTTGTAACACATTTGTTATAATTATAAGATCCCTGTGGTTCAGGCAATAATGCATTAGAACAAATGCATTAATATAAACCTGGGTTTTAAGTTGCAGTCTGCATTACGCTCTGCATGCAAATGTCTGAATCTGATTCTTTATGACATCATACCTAATTTGCGTACAATTAGGAAAATCTCGATTCAAATGTTGCCTGTCGTCATGTTGCTGGATTATGACTCGGCGTAGTGCAATTGTACAGGAAATGATCTGCTGCCTGTTACTTTGTGTCTATCGCAAAGAGAAAATCCTTTTTCGATAAGCACACGGGTTCAAAATACCTTTCTTCCATCACTGGCGTGACAGTTCACGTTCAAAGGAGTGAGCAGGCTCATCAGCTTCTCCTCGTTTCCACTCCTGCAAAAAATAAATAAATAAAATAAAAGACAAAACTCCGGTGAAGTACATTACCGTCAGGAGAAACAGTAATTCATGTGCTTGGCATTCGAGATTATTGATCGTGTAGGAAGCTTTCGAGCCGAGGTCACCGTACCTTGCACTCTCGAGAAGTTCATCCTTCCTGTACTCCCCTGTGTGAGGAAATGGCCAGGGCTTAGTTTCAGAACTAGTTTAGCTTTTCGCTAACAGGACAATGTTAAATTAGCACATCACCGCGTCATACACAACGCATGCTGAGGTGCGAGTGTGTGTAAAAGTGATGATCATCTCACCGGTCAGGACAGCCTTAGCGAAGGCCTCGGCCAGGTCCAGGGCCGTCCTCCCGTCTGTGTTTCGGATGCTCGGCTCAGCACCGTGCTGCAGCAGAACTGTCATAATCACAACGAGGATGTTAGAAACACTGCCACAGACCATGAGCAAGCAGGAAACAATGGGCAAAAATTATTCCAGGAGTATATATAATTACAGTTCCAAGCAAATAATTAAACAACACAAAAATGTAAATGAAATAATGTGTGAATGATTTACAGCACCATCTATAGGATTTTAGAAGAACTGCAACATTTTACCAACACATGCAAACTTAACAATTTTAAACTAATCGAAAAAAAAAAATCAGATTCAATGTCAAGATACATGTATTGCGACACAAAAGAATCATGATACATGGCTGAATCGATTTTTCCGACATCTCTAATAATAATGCATTAGAACGAAATAATAACAATAATAATAATAATAATTCACGGTCAGAACTGTCAGCTTAGTTGTGTTAATTGTTAAAATGTGTGACTACGTGGTGACAGACAAGAGCAGCCAGGGTGGGACGAGAGATAAACTGAGTTTTAGTTATTTCTTCACCGAACAGGAACGTCATTTACTTCTTTTCTTACTTGGTTAGAAGAATATCTAAAATCTCGCCTCCCTTGTCTCCTTTTTATTTATTGTGAATTATTTATAATCAGGTCTTAAACATAATGCACAAATGGAATCAATCATGACTCCGGAGTTAGATTTTACCAATACAGACGTCAATCTTGCCCTTGATAGCTGCCTCGTGGAGAGGCGTGTAGTTCCAGTTGTCTCTGGAGTTCGGGTCTGCTCCGTGCTCCAGCAGCAGGTTGACCACCTCGGCGTGGCCGAACGAGCAGGCGTTGTGGAGCGAGATGAGGCCGCCGTCATCCCGCGCGTGAACGTTAGCTCCGTGTTGCAGCAGGTAGCTCACCACGTCTCTACGGCCAAATCCTAACATCACACGGGAGCGGCACATCAGGTACAGCATGCACACGTTTACGGAGCGCAAATTATCTCCAGCCATTATAACAGGTCATTTATAAACAGTGTCTCATGAACTTAGCCAAAATATGAAGCACTGACAATGTGGACTGCAATTTAATTCCAGGCAAATTAAGCTGTCTAGTACATCTAGTATATATAAGAGTCAGCTAAAACTCCATACACCCTTCAGGAAAAGAAAAATAGTATGATGTATATATAATATAATATTAATATTATCTTATTGTTACCATATTATTATAATATATACCACTATATAGGGTATAGCAATAAATTTAGTATTAAAATATTTACAAGTTTTTGTGTCTGTGTCTACATATTTCACATATAAATAATCAATTAAGCAAGAGGGAGTGCTGTTGTGCTGAATATCGTGCCTACAGCAGCAACACAGCTGTGAGCATGACACCATTTATGATAAACAAACTAATCATAATCTGTTTATTTAACCAGTTATCTTGCCCTGCCAACACATATGATATGCTTCAGTGACTGGCGGAACTAGCTAACCGTGACTAGTGGAGTTGGAGACCGACAGTTAGTGAGAAAAGGGGTGAAAAAATAGTTTTAAATTCTTACTGGTATTGTGTAAGCAAAAGTTGAGGAACATGGACATCAACCATGGGGGCGGTGGACAGTCCTGTAAATCGCCTAAGTTTCTATTTATATTTCACCTTATTCCGCTTATAGAATATCAGCTCCTTTAACCTTCGGGTTCCAGGGTTAAATGCCAAATAACGTTAAATGGAAAGCTAGTGCTACAAGCCCTTTTTCCAGTCACCAAGTAGTGCTTTTGATTAAGGGTTAGAAAGCAACTAGGTATTCAGGGATTAGATAGCTTTGCGGATCTAAATTATATGGCTCGTAAATAAAACAACACGGAGGCAATTTAAGGTGACTGAGAAGCAATTACTAAGCAGACAAATAGATGACAATGTTATCAGATGTGTTTTCTTGCTGAAAGTGCTTCAGTGCCTGTTTTTGAATGTGGGTTTTGGCAGGCAGATGCTCTCTCCTCAGTACTGCGGACCATACAGACCTACTCTCACCCATGCTGGCGACCGACAGTAAGTGTAATTAACTTCTGATTGTAACACCCGTAACATGGAGTGATAAATCAAGTTAAAAGTCCCAGTGTTGTTATGCGCTATTATACCCACTTGTGCAACGCCTCACGTCGCCTCATATCAGAATACTCGATCGGAACTAACTTTGGTATACCACTTGTACTGTATATAATAATATGGTGTTCACACAAGTTTCAAATCAGATAAAGTCCTATTCACAAAATGTCAAGTCGACGCATGAGTGTACAGTCACGCAGCGCAGAACATCCGTTTGGACAACATCCGACCAACCAAGCTGTTTTATGCTTGTGCAGAATACACTTTGACTGAATATTGTAAAAAAAATATATATATATTTTATCATATTTTTAATCGCACACATCTAAACATTTTGTGCAAAGCACAGCACAAAAGCGTGTGTGTCTGGAACGGGTCCTTTTCCCATTGTTTTGAGTTTTTAAAAAGTCTGCTGAAAAGCACAGACTAAGCAAAAATTCTGCCTGTCTACCAGATCTTTCTCTCTCATACCCTTAGGGGCTGTCACACTGAACCACGTTCCCACTACGTTCCTCAAAACATTGGGTGAACTTGTCAGAGACACAGTAAAAACCGGTAAGTAATACATATTTATTAATAATAATAACAACAATAATTATAATTGTTCCACACACCAAGTAGTACCATTAATTAGGAGTTACATATGGATTTGGGATTCAACCTGGGCAAAGTGTTGCTTAAAATGGAAAAACGTTATCGGGTGTGTTTGTTAGCTAAAATATGTCCGTGCCTGGTTTTGAATGTGGGTTTTGGCAAGTAGGGTTTGGCTCTGTCCTCGGTGCTGCTTTTCATACCAACCTACTTTCACCCAGGTTGTGGTAATTGATGTTTGTAGAACAACACCTATGACACGGAGTGATACATCCAGTTAAACGCCCTGTTCCGTCCATCATCACTACCAGTGGAATGCCTCTCGTCCAATCAGACTGCTCGGTTGGAATAAACGGCTGTATAATGTAATTATAGTTGATTTAAAGTAAACAATAAGATGTGCAAATGTTAAATGGAAATACTAGACTAATTTATTTAAGGGACTTTATGATCTTTGGTGGTGTCAATCAATCCCCTGTGGATAAGAATGAGCTCATTAGTGATTCTGACCAATCAGAATCAAGAATTTAACAGCACTTTGGTATAAAGACACCTCCTGTTATACTGAACTTCCAGTCTCAAATAGTATGATGCAGATCAATCCCTGCTATCCCTTATCATCCATATGAGGATGGGTTCCCTGTTGAGTCTGGTTCTTCTCAAGGTTTCTTATTGCCATCTCAGGGAGTTTTTCCTTGCCACTGTCGTCATCATCCTCGCCTTGCTCATCAGGGACAGTCTTATCATTTTGATTCATACACGTTCACATTTCATACAAACTTAATTCTTTTGATTGTGTAAAGATGCTTAGCGACAATGATAATTGTTAGAAGCGCTATACAAATAAAATTGAATAAAGTAGAGTAAATCTCGCTTACATAATCGCACAACCGGATACACAGATAGACAGATAAATAAACTGATACACAAATATATATATATATATATAGATAGATAGATGAATAAATAGATAGATAGATGAATATAAATATATATATGTATATATAGATAGATAGATCGATAGATAATGTATGGCTTTATCGTTGTATAAAAGTGTACCAAAGCGCGCGCGCAAACACACACACACACATCTGTATGATATGAAATGTGTATATTTTCTGTACTGACCGGCGGCGAAGTGCAGCGGGGTGGACTTGCGGCCCGCGGTGTCTCTGCTGTTGACGGTCTCGGCGGTGAGCAGCTTCTTGACCCGCTCCAGCTCTCCGCTCCGGCAGGCCTCGAACAGCTCCCTGCCCGCTACAGGCTCCAGCACCGCCGGAGACCCGGAGCGAGCCGCGCAGCGCCGCAGCGACATCCGCTACGTGACTCAGCACGAGGAACAAACCCACCCCCGGATCCTCCGAGCCGTGAAGCTACCGCCGCTTCAGCTCGCTCATTACGGAGCTACACGCTAAAGCTAACGTCCATCCCGTGGTTATGCAATGCACTATCTCACCTCACTCCGGTGTAAAGAAATAAAAACACAGCGGCGCGGCGCTGCTACAGCACTCCTGCTAAACACACACACACACACACACACACACACCTGAGAGATTATTATTGAGACATGACTGACTGAAGAGATTTGAGACCAACCTGCCCTGCTGCCCCTCTCATCATCCAGTCTTCCTGTTTCTCTCTCTCTCTCTCTCTCTCTCACACACACACACACGTGATATGAAGCTGGAGCCACCTACCTACTCACACTGTACCTCACCTAGCATAAACACACACTCCAACAATATTATACACTAGCGTTAGTACTGTACCTGTCGGTTAAAGAGATTAAAGAGTAGAAAGAGTTAAAAGGTTAAAGCTAAAAAAAAAAAAAAGAATTTGGTCAGCTTTAATGTTATCAGTTATATTATTGTTATCATTTCAGGTCGAAGCCTATGTACATGTCTGTCTGCAACAAAGATGAACCCCTTATTTTTTCTTTAAACTGTCATTTTGTTTGGTGTGTTTGGTATTGATCTGGATTGGTGGAAATAAAATATTGGGAAATTGTACAATAATTGTACAAAATGTACAATATTTGAAATATACTGTCGTTTCATCTTATTACAATCAATGGGAAAGGGAGGATGTAGAAAAGTCTATGTTTTACGCCTTGTTTACACTCCCTGTTGGAATAAAGATTAAGTTTTGTCTTAAAACGACTCCAGCAGGTTAAAATTCACTTATACCACTTCAGCCGTGTTATTTTAGCAGTGAAAATGTGGACTAATCCCAGTGAAAATATTCAGTTTAGCTATTTTTATTAAAAACTTTTGAGGCAGGTGCCCCAAATTGCCCATTGTGTGTGAATGGGTGTGTGAGTGTGTGTATGTGTGTGTGCATCCTGTCCAGGGTGTACCCTGCCTCGTGCCCTAAGATTATTAAATTGTCCACATAACTGTTCATAACATCGCATTTACTCAACATTTTGTTTTCACTTATGGTGCAGGTTAAACTTGAGACAAATACTCAAGGACTGCTGAAGTTTTATTAAATTCTGTCCAGCTTGTTTTGTGTGATGCTGTGACAAATCTGGCTGGACAGACATACAGACAAACAGAAAAATACAAATTTTCTGAGACTGGTTTCTGGACCTCCAATATATGAAAAGTAAAGATATAATTAAAATTAAATATACAGTATGTACATATAATATATACATATACTATATGTTTATTTAAATACAACTCCAATTTAAAAAAAGGGATATTAGGAATATTGTCAATAGGAACAAATATGAGTCATCTGTAAAGTCTCTTCACACTATATTGAAAAACCCTACAACAACTCATTATTTGATGATTTACCATTGAATTGAATTGCTTGTTAATTATGGACTCATTTAAAATCTGGTTGCTGCAACAATCTCCGAAGATTCAAAACTGGAGAACAGATTAGGTTACACTATACAAGGAGTTTCAGAGAAAGGCACAGTCCTTCTAGAGCAAGGATGGGGTGAGGCTGGTGGATTTGCCAACAGATGCACCAGCAAATTATCTAGTACTTTCAGGATACCATTCCCCACAATATCATCAAGAAATCTAAGGAAACCCATCAAATCACTCAGAAATCACTGTCATTAAAACCTGTAATGCTTCTGTAGTGGATGTCATGATGTGGGCTTTGGTAAACCTTAGTCCATTAACACATTTTTCTGAATACAACTTAAGGCTTAAGGAAGCCGTACATCATTACTGTCCAGAGGCGTCTAAGACTTCTCTGGGCTCTGTCTCATATGAGATGGACAAGGGAACTTGAAAAGAGTTTTGAGTCAACATTTTAAATAGGTTTTGGAAACAACAGCAATTACACCACCACCTGGTCTCCCAGGGCATATCTACAGTATGCCCTTAGAGACCAAAGCCCAACCCACCAGGCCAAATTCTACATAAAAGTCATCGCTGGCCACGACAGAAAGTTATCCACACCCTGCTACTCACAGGGTTTAGCAGGCAAATAGTTTATGGTTGTTGACCCAGCCCCCCAAATTCCACAGATGCCAATCCAATCAAGCATTCATAGGAATGCGCTGGACACACAATCTCAATCCACGGTGGTCTCCTGGTGCCAGACACCACAGCACAACACACCAAGGGGAACCAAAAAAAACAATGTGGTTTTAAAGTTATAGCCGATCAGTGTATATTCATTTAACTTCTTGTCAGGGCATCATGCGTGGTGCACACACTCATTTACAAACTCATTCAAAGGGCAAGTATTGTTCTTTGAAAGTTGGGAGGAAACCAATGATAACCCAAGGTTTTGATCAAAGAACTATGACGCAGTACAAATCACTAACTGTAACTAAACTTATTAAATAGAAATTTTATTGTGTAAACCCTCATATAGCTTTATTTTAAACATCATCTTGTATTCACAGTGTGTCAATCACTTCTACTTCATCCACCAAAGATATTTACATCACACTTAGTACAACAATGACCCTGACATAGCAGTGGAATCATAGTGTGTGATACTTGTATGAGTATTTTGAGCACAGTAGTGTCGTGTTCTGGTTTCACCGACTACATTACAGTATAACACACTTGTCTACAGTTGATCCTTTGCTGTGCATCATTTCTGGTGGCCATCTCGTCATCCTTCATCAGCGGTCAGTGTCCGAGCACGGGAACGCTCTGGGCTGGAGGTTTAAAATCGGTGGACTTTTTTTTAGTTGGCAGATGTGCCTCCCATATCAGTGAGACAATTATAATCCAACACTTAAATAATACACATAGTTAAAAGTAAACAGAACACTTGTGTATTTCATTTGTGTAAACGTACTGTGTATATTAACTGATGTATGAAAGTCTAAAAAGTGCTCATAATACCCTGAACATGAAATCACTTTTACCTCACATAATAACATTTAAAAAACATTATTATATACATGAGGGGTTTCGCCGCAAAATGAGATCAAGTCATTCTGGCAGTTTTGACAAAAATGACTTCCCATGCACATACTTATAGATCTGTCTTGAATAGTAGCTTTCTCTCACTGGAAGTTCAGATAATCCCAAGTCACATCCATTATTTCAAAACACATCTGGTGGGAGGAGCCAGATCAAGCACATCGTCGAAGCTCCTAGCTTTTCATTCTGTGTAGTATGAAATAGGCCGCTTCCATTTTTTTTTCACATAATCAGATTGCTGCTGGTTTTTTCATCTTTAATTTAACACACATCAGCAGGATGCCCGAATCCCAGGTTGAAATCAGACTTGAATACTGAGTAATACAGGCTGTATGAAATCTGGCAGTGGTGTTGCTCTTTAAAAAGCGAATACATTTTTGCAACGGTCAAATCACTCGGCAAATATTTACATCCCGGGCTGTCCTTCCGACCGTAGTGAGAGGCCTGACACTGAAATTGTGAGATGTGTTGGCGAATGCTGTCGCGCTTGGCTTTGTTCTGCTCGACGTTTCGGGGTCCTCCGCGTAGCTCTGGTCTAGGCGAGCAATGTGCTGCGAAGTACTGACAAACTCTTGCCACTCTGTCTTTAGAGATACCTGTCAAATTGAACAAAAATCATCATGAATAAGGGATTGTATCGTATTAAAAATTTTGATATTTGCCAGAATTAGTGTTCGCTCACTTAATTGTAAAAACATGAAAAAATACATGAAAGGCTGACAATATTTTAGCATTATTTTTGTACTTACCTAGAACGCTGATGAAAGTTGCTTTGCAGACAGGAACCCTTTCTATAGAGCCTTTACGTAGTAGAAAGTACGTAATCGAGAGGTTCCTTGGCCTTTTTGCCGCGTTAGGAGTGACACGTATTCTTTTTGGAAGAGAGATATTCACCAACCTAAGAATGCCTTCGTCTTGTTTTTCTTTGTTTGCCGTCTCGTAGAAAAGGCTGAAATTCTGCAACAGATCGTCTGTATGGAGGGGAAAAAAAAGAACGCATTGCAAGTTTTTACACTGTTGATAAAAATTTTTACTAAAAATGACGTGAAATACAACGTGAATTGCTTATAGAAATACACAAGACTTTTACAAATTTGTACAAATTACTGCACATTAAGATTGCATAAATCTAAATGTCAGGAATTGACAAAATAATATTCGTTGTATTTGAACTAAACAGCCAATCAAATCCACCGCTCTTTTCAAAAGCACCGCCCCCAAATTCATAGACATTGCCAAGGTCACAACTATGATTACTGTCTGTAGCCCCTGCTGCTGATTGGCTGGAATAATGTTGTGTGGCATGGTTCAGGGTTTATGAACTTTTTAATAAACAAATTTCTATGACTGCTGCATGACTTTTCCAGGACTTCAGATTGTGTTACGTGATCATCACTGTGTAAATCTTCCATTTCTTATGATCTTGCGGTCATCCTTCGGATACAGATGTATCCTCCATTGCATATAATTTCAGAGATATTTATATTTTATATAGCTTTCCCTCTTGTTCAGGGACAACCTGTTAAAAAGTTGCATGGTTTCTTTCAATCTGGTCTAATAATGGTGAACTGGACAACCTGTTAACCAGACTCGATTATCCATTCTTTACTTTAAATGTTTACATTTAAAATTAGTTCATCTTCATTGTGAACACTCATGCATGTGAGTTTGGGATGGGAAATGTCCTTTTTATTTTAGAAGTACAATAAATCTAAATGTTGGAGACTTCCTAATAATAATTACTTTAAAAGATTTGTCAATTTAAATTATATTTATTTATTATTTTTATTAATATATTTTTATACTTTTTATATAAAGGACTATAACAGTTTAGTTTTTATACTCAGATATTGTATATTGATGTGTGCTTGTTTTATAACTTATTTATTACTTATATTACTTATTTTTTGTGTAAAATCGCCATGTTTCTGTTCTGTTGTAACAGTTATAGCTTGACTATGCCATTAATAGATGTACTGCCCTTGTCCGATAATACAAGTACGGCACTGAAATCGATTTATTGACCAAAGTATGTGCAATTCCACTATTATAGGTGGCGATATACCTCCTTTCAGCTTGTTAGAATTGCATTTCCAGGTGTCCTGTGAAGTCACCGATCAAAACAATCGACAGTTAGTAGCAAAGCGGTAGCATGTCGAGAGGTGAAAACATGGATAACATTACAGTGCTGTACATTTCGTACATGCTATACGCTTAATTTTGTGGTTTCTTCAGCTGTTAAACATTTTGTTCGACTTCCTGGTTAAAGCTCGGGTCGGGAACGGTACAGCATGCGCAGAGTGTGTAGGCTGATTTCTGTGTCTGATTGAGTTATAAATACAAGAGCAGCCCGACTCCCACCCGCATTATCCAAGTGTGCTAGTCTGACTTTGAGAAGTGTGATTTAGTACTATTTCAGCCATACATTTATTTTAAAAGTCTGGTTTTACTCTGACTTTGTGAACTTACTGACTAAACGCATGAGATTACCAGATACAGTACACCCAAGTCTACAATGCACATGGAATATCCAGAGATCTAACTTAACAGATTACACAGAACCATCAGGGTTGGAGGCGTTAGTTATCTGATGTGGTGAAGGTGTACAGAGGCCTGCCAAAGATGAAATTCCTAAGTGTATCTTAGTATTTTTACATGCTGTGGTGTCAGTTTCTGGAGTATTTTCATATATTTATCCAATCTTCACAAACTTCATGGATGAATTTTTTGTAACGAATGCTTAATATCCAGATAACTGCTTAAAAGTGCAATTAACAAGGAAATAAAATTAAAGTTGTTTTTCTTCTCTAAAAGTTTTGTTCTAAATACAGAGAAGACACAAATGTCAACTTTACACATATCAATGTAAAAACACTTGCAGAACATTTTAAATCGGACTTTAAAACAAAACTAAATTTATTTTGCCCATTAGTCTGTTTAGTTTTATCCATTAGGCAAGTCCATTAGTTTTTAAGATACAGGCATTTTTAAAAACAGTGTGTTAGGCACATTCGCCAATGAACAAATAAACACAAAACAAACCAACTGCAAAATGAAATGCTGAAATAAAAATAAGTCAGTGTCAAAATATTGTTATTAATTAAAGGTCAAATTAAGAGAAAGACACAACACATGGACAAAGGTAACCCTAGCTGTGAAAGTACGTGTGACAGTTCTGGTCCGCTAAGACGCACAGAGGCACTCGGCACGCCTCGCACTTAAATGGAGAGCACTTCACGCACCGCCAGGGTGTTTTTTTTTTCCCGGACTCACTACACCAACAAGAAAGTGTTGAAATCTACAGTATAGCAAGTAATATCAGACAACACACAAAGCTTAATTCTCCACTTCGTAGGCTTATTCCTGATGCACCAATTCTAGATTTGGTGGCTACCATTCGCTCAACAACACAAAGGATTTTGTCTGGGTGGTACACAGCATTGCAGGCTACAAGCAAACAGTTATACAGAGGACGTATCCTGTGCAGCGGGTCGTGTCTTTTTCCTGTCGTTGGCGGCATCTTCTTCAGGGTCACTCAAGTGCATATTCCATGTGATGCTGAGGCAGCGGTCTCCGGACCCCGAAGTGTAGGGAACGTGGAAGATGGAATTGCTACCCCAGTGATCTCTGAGCTTTAGTAGCTTTACCCAAGGTATTAGTATAGCTTTTCTTGTGTGACTTCAGTCCACTTGAATTTTCTCCCAAAAGCAAAATTTCTTGCTGCGTTTTTATTAGTGTTGCACAAAGTTTCGATTGCGGAAACGTCAGAATACATTTTAAAAAGGTCAGAGGGCGTGGTTTTTTTTGTCTGAAGTTGATAGAGGTGAGAGGTGGAGACCTGCCTTTCCGTTGGGCAGGAACTGGTGGGGGGGACGAGGCAAACTGTCTGGATCCTTGTCTGTTTTCCACCCGCCAAAGTGACTGGGGGCCGGCCTTAATGTGCATGGAGGCTCGGAGTGTCTCCAATGTCTCGCCAACATCTTCAACACTACAACAAAGAACGTAAGTAAAACATTAAGTAAGTTCGTTTAGTTTTTCCCCGAACAAAAAAGTGATGAAAAGACCAAAAAGACCATCATGCACTTAGGTTCATTTCATGCTTGCAGATAAAGTCAGGATGTGAGGAACACCATCAAGCTACAGCAGTGTGAGACTAGGAAATGCAAAACTAGAATGGAAAACAAAGTTGGTACAAAAACATACTAATTTATTTGCCAAGAGATTTCATGTTTCGTTATCTATCTCAAAAACAAACCATATTTCACAAACAATATACTTACAGGTCCTAGGCAGGATCTATTCCTTTAAGAAAATCAGCTTCGTCCCCACTAGAGACTGAATCTGGAGCAGACGAGCAGCTGGAGAAATCGTCCTACTCCGCCTCAGCCAATGCTACCTCACCCATCCTCGGCCGTGCACTTTTTATCCGTAAACATCCATGCGTCTGTTCGTCACCGTTTAGGTGAGCATGGTTTTGTTTTATTTATGCATGCAGAAGTGTTAGTGTGGGAGTGAGAGAGAGAAAGATATGAGCATATCAATGAGCAGATTACACAGAACCATCAGGGTTGGATGAACCAAAGAGAGCAAAGACTAAAATGCAACGCAACAGCAGAGAAAGCATCATTCTCGAGGACACCTTTTAAAGCATCTCCATATTAACTCTCGGGATTGTTTTCCGAAAACTCCAAAGTCTGTTTCATTTTGATCAGTGAGAACGAAAAAAGCAACCGTTCCAGAGTCGTGTGACATTGACATTCATTCACAAAATATCAACAATATTAGGTGCAATGTAAAAGTTAACCTCCTTGTCTTCTCGTCTTTAATGGCGGCTCACAAACCAAGTAGGTGCATACTGCCATCTGCTGTATCGGAGGGTGTCGATACACAAGTGTACACGAGTACAATGCACAAAATATAAATAAATAATGTGAACACTGGGAAAGTGGGAAAAGGGAAACAATCGTTCCTAATGTGAAAACACCCAGAGCAGACTCGGGCATGGAATGATTGTGTTATAACTGATTAAAATGGACCAGACTTTAGGGTCAAATGTACTCCGAAACCATACCGTGAAGCGGAACACAGGCTCCAACTCCATCGACATCCATTCTGAATATAGCTCAGCATGGTTTCTGCTAGAGACACTAAACTGGAATGTGGTCCATTTTGATACTGATGTTAGTTCATTTTTAAGTGCTCAGTATTCACCAGAACAACATACTCCAAACGAGCCTTTAACTTGTTAGAATCACCTGCAGAGATACGGCGAACTTCGGACATTTAATACAACCAAGCAGCTCAAAGCTACTTTGCTCATTCTAACTACAAGGTGGCATCAAAAAGTTGAGACTAGTTTTGCAACATGCCAAATGATGACCGCAGCGGGAAGCACCGACCTTAATAAGTCAGTGTGCCAAAAGACATTATCCTGTGTACAACGGGAGCTGTGTAACTGGTGCTATTCTGACCATTCAACATGGACAACAAGTTAAAGCGATGCTGCAATGGCTCATTCAAGGTGTTTTAAGTGGCACACACGCTTGAAGAGCGCAAGAACGTCCCTGAAGAGAAGAATCTTCAACGAGCTCAACCGCCAGAAACGTCGGAAGTGTTCGGAAACTTGTGCATGATAATCATCGGGGAACAATCCACAACTCTGCTGCCGTTGTCGGTGTGTCATACGGAACAGTTAGGCAATCCTCAAGTGTGATTTGAACATGGGCAAAAAGAATATCATGTCAAAGTCTGCCAAGAACTCCATCAACGTGCCGTGGATGTCTTGCCCTTCGCGTCGAGGGATCATTATATGGGTGTATGGGTACGACCCTTTTTTACGACCCAGATTTGAAGGCGTCTGAAGGAGGAGGTATGGCGAAACTTTTAGACACCACCAAGCTACCCATCACACCACTCTCACCACCACGGGTACACGGCAGCATGCACGGATTTCTCTTCATGTAGTAAAAAACATAACATTTAAGTTATAGTTTTCCCCCTGCCAGGATAATGCGCATGCGCGTGTTTACCTTTTGACAGACTGGAAGCTCTGCAGAACTTCTCTCCTACGTGGTTACACGCTATAGTCGGCTCTTTCCCACTGCCGTCATGTCGTTTTTGTTTCATTACTTCTCGTTCTTTCGTAGGAACCGACCGTTTTCGCTTCCTTCCACTAACTAACGGCTCAACATGCTCCAGCAGTCTAACGGACGCGTTTAGTTTTAAGTTGCCTGGCGAAGCGTTTAGTTCATCCTCATCCTCCTCTTCTTCTTCTTCACCTTTCAGGTTTATCAGCGGCGCATTGAGTTCATCATATTCCTCGTCTTTTAAGTTGACTGACAGCGCATTTAGTTCATCATTAAAATGTTCTTCCTTTAACTGTATTGCTTGAGCATTTAGTTCGCATTCTTCTTCCTCTTCTTTTAAGTTTATTCGCGGCGCGTTTAGTTCGTCCATGGCGGCCGCCATTTTGCCCAGCGCGTGGGCGGGCTTTGTTGATCACATGACCGAAAGACGCCTTGCGTTTGGATCACGTTCTTCTTCTTGATGTTTTTATGAGTTCAGTAACCATAGCAGTAATGGTTCATTACCGCCAATGCCTGGACTGGAGCATGGATCAGGAGTATAATTAAACGTGTGAAGTTCAGACACATTTACAAAAAAAAAAAACTATCACTTATGGAGGACTAAACATGACATAATTATAAATAAATAAATGTGTGAATAAATAAGTAAATATAGAAATAAAAAATACAATATACCCTGGAAAATTGCTAAATGTATTCCTACTTTTGTTTATTAACATATTTCAAGATTGATTTATTTCAGAATTTCCACATTTCTTCATTTATTTATTTTTGTGTTGTCACATTTCTTTACGGTTTTGTACGGTGGCCGTAAGGTAAGATAGGGGTATAACAGCAGGAATAACAGAGGGAGGGTGGTTGGGGTTATCGGGGCGGGGCTTGTAAGACGACTTTCACACACACACACACACACACAATATTGGATTGGGAAAGACTGCTGTCTGGCTCATGGATTACATAAATTGTCTAAATAACAAATTCCATTTTGGAAAAAGTAACTAAATAACTGAGTACTTAAATGGCGGACCTAACGCGTTAGATTACTTGTTATATCAAAAAAGTAATCCAAGTACTCTAACACGAATGACAGACCTGAGACACGAATCAAACCCTCGACCCTGGAGGTGCAGGGCCACAGTGCTAACCACTATGTTGAACTGTTTTAAATAATCTACTGTTTAGGCCCACACTGGATATCATCATCTCTTCTCTCCTACTTTTCTTCTTGTCAATCTAATCTTCCTTTGAATGACCATCTTTCTGACGCTTTCTTGTTCCCACTGTTCCCATTTTTTTCAATCATGACCTTCAGTTCTGTTTCACTGAAGCATCCTGTAGACTCTTTTTTGCTGCTTTCTTTGTACATGTCTCCTTTCCTTTGACCCCTAAATACTGTAAAGCATTTGTTTTATGTCTATTAATTAACAAAGATGGCTAATGATTTTATCCGGCTAATGAAGGAATCAGAGCATATCACATTGAGCACCATATAAATCTGAATTCTGTACTGTTCCATTGGGTCTAATGTTCAATTAAGTCTAATGTTATGACTGGAAGTATCCATGGGTGTTTGGTTGATACCAGAACACTTTGACTTACATCTACTTATTCTCGCAGTCATTTGTTATCGCACTTAACATGTACAGGGTTGAGGGACGCCCAATCCGTGGAACTTGGGATACTAGGACACTAGGCAGGGGTACAACCTTGATGTTGTGCCAGTCAATTTTTTGTTGTCTATACCGGTATACAGGCTTGGAGCCTATTCCAGGAGACTTGGATCATGTGGCGGGTAACACCCTGGACGGAGTGCAAATCCATCGCATGGCATAAATACATTCACACACACACACACACACACACACACACACACACACACACACACACACACACACACACACACACACACACACTATAGGCAGTTTGAGAACGCCAATTAGCCTAATCTGCATGTTTTTGGAAGGGACTGTGGGAGGAAACTGGAATACCCAGAGACAACATTACAATGTCGGCTGGAAGTGGGCGGCATATATTTGGCAGCAAGTGAACCTTTTTTTCCTGAAGTTGATGTTTTGGAAACAGAAAATATGGGTAAGCATAAGGGTTTGAGTGACTTTGACAAGTTCCAAACTGTGATGGCTAGAGGACTGGGTCAGAGCAACTCCAAAACTACAGGTCTTGTGGGATGTTCCAGGTCTGCAGTGGTCAGAACATACTACATGTCCACATGAAATAATCATGAGACATTAATTTAATTAATCAAAATAGTCATGTCATGGTATAGTTTATCCCACGTACACACATAACGCTTTACAGTGTGATATACCTCTTTATTAGTTAACCATTTTAAATATAAATCTCTGTTATATAATACAACACTTCAAAAATGTCAATATTAGTAAAGCTCAACAAAATCCCAGATATTTCTACCACGAGGAGTGGAATATATTTTTTAATAATCATGGTCCTATAAATATCTATATTGTACGAATTTACAAAAGCTAACTTATTTAGGCTCAGGATTGACTGGTTAGTGGTTTTACATTTTATTATGGCTTGATTTGTAAGAAATCTAAAAAAAATCTGTGCAAATGTTACTGCAGCTACTTAGGTTGTTACTTATTTCTTATACAGTATGTTGATAAACTACACTTATATTTGGTTCCCAGAACTGTAGCCTCAAAATCCAAAGCACACAATTGTATGGAATCTCTTTGCTATATCATTAAGATGCGCCATGGACATGGACAAAGCTGTCCATGCTGTTAGAACTAAGAGGACCAAAGCTATTACTGACCTCAACATCATAATGGACTTCACAGTCATGCTCCAAAAGCCTTCCCAGAAGAAGATAAAAGGTACAGGCTGTGACAGCACTGAAGGGGGGCTAACTGTGAAGTAGAATGATCAAAAAGCACATTTGTTTGCAATGGTCGTGTGTCCATATACTTTTGGCCTTATAGTATAGTTTTCAATCAATCAGCATTTCTAATGTTGCAGTGCTTCTTCAGCAGATGCTATAGTTCGTTTCTTTGACCACAACCCTGTTTCTTTAGCAGCTATTGCAAGATACTATACAATTAAGCCTGTTATTTTAATGTGACATTTAACAGTATAATGTTATATTAATATTTAGCAACTCATAAGTGATTTGTATACAGATATTGTTTGGAGAATATGGTAGAAGCTTTGATATAAGTGGTGAAGACGTATGTTCTAGTGTTCAAAATGGTGGTGGTGGAGGAGGAGGTGGTAGAGCATTACTCTGTCCAGAAAGAGGAGGTGGAGGAGGAGGTGGTGGTAGAGCATTACTCTGTCCAGGAAAAGGAGGTGGTGGAGGAGGAGGTGGTGGTAGAGCATTACTCTGTCCAGGAAAAGGAGGTGAAGGAGGAGGAGGAGGTGGTGGTGGGGCATTACTCTGCCCAGGAAAAGGAGGTGGAGGAGGTGGTGGTGGAGCATTCCCCTCACCAGGAGTAAAGCGAGATGGAGGAGGTGGCAAATAACCCTTTCCTGTACTAGGAGAAGGAAATGGAGAAGGTGGTGAAGCCATGGAGACATACTGTGGAGGCGTGGGTGGTGGAGGTGGCAAAGAACCTCCCAAAGAAGGACTTGGCATTGAATTGACAGGAGGTGGTGGTGGAGGAGTCATGAACTCGGTTTCGGGAGGTGGAGGTGGTGGTGGTGGTAAAAATAAGTCTGTAAAAGCTGAAGATGGTGTAGGTTCAGTTATTGGAGTACTTTGTGGGAAAGGTGGTGGTGGAGGTGGAACAGTATTGCTAGAAGCTGGAAGAGGTGGCGGTGGTGGAGTATCTTCACAGAAACTCAGGGGCTGTGACATAGCGGAGACTGGTGTGGCTGAAGGAGGTGTGGATTTCATATCAACCCATTTGGGAACTGAAGGTGGAGGAACGGCAATACCAAGGCCAGGTCTATAAAAAGAAAACAGCAAGACAAGAGATACTGTACCTATTTATTTTCAGCAACTCAAATAACAGTTAAATTGCTAAATGAAAAAGAAAATCATCAACTTACCCAAAATGATGGCCTCCTTCTTGTGAGATTGGTTGTTGGATAGGTGTCTGAGCTTCAGGCTGTTTCCTTGGTGCCTAAAGATTCAAACATGATATTAAGTATGCATTGTTTTTTCATGTAAAACATGACATGCGCACAATTACTCTACAGACACCTACGGGTTTGGTATTGTCCCAGACTCCATGTCCAACTGAGTCTAGACTGGCGTAGGATATTGGGACACGCTCATATTCAGCCTTGGGTTCTCCAGATCTTGCTGGAGGAACAATCTTCGGAACACATGGGATTTTGCAAGGAGCAGTCAGGACACCGATCTCCTGCCGCGCTACTTTCTCCTTGTACATGTCCACCGTCTGAGAAATAATATTAACAGGTTTTGCATTTATAAAAAATACACTATATGGCCAACAGCAAAATAAAATAACCTCATATTTTTTAAATAACCCATTCCACTTTTTTGTTATGATACCCAATTTATGTTATGTTTATTCAGCCACAAAAGCATTAGTGAGGTCAGGCACTGATGTTGGACCAGGAGGTCTGGGGTGCAGCCAGTTTTTAGTTCTTCCACGCCACCCATGTTTTGACGGAGCTCGATTTGTGGTTGGGCCTTTTAACTTCAGTAAAGGGTAATAGTAATGCTATGTAATGCGAGGTAATAGGAATGCAAATACATTGACAATAATCCTTTTTTGCTAACAGTTTGGGGAAAAAACATATCAGTCAAGCAGAAACACGACCATGTGGCAGTCGTGCTATGAAATAGTCATGCAGCAAGAGATCAAGACCTTCAGCTACTTTTTACATCAAACTAAGAGAAGAAATAGCAGATTTCCGGTGACTTTCCTAATTCCACGATTGTTCCTAGAAGTTACACAGAATGGTATCGAAAAAAATGCATCCATGAGCAGCAATATTGAACACTTTTGTGATGAAAGAGATCTGAAAGGAAGCCTATGGCAGATTCAATACACCAATCCCTACAACCGTGATAAACAAAAAAGCATCTCAGAATGTGAATATTAGACTACAATCTGCACAGGCTAACATAAGATGGACAGTTGAAAATTGGAAATTCTTTAATTTGGAAAAACCTGAATTAAAATATTGAAGATAAAGATTCATGCTATTCCTAGTCAATTTTAGCTGTAATTTTAGCTATTATGATTTTAGCATATCATTAAAAAAAATAGAACAAACAATTATTATGAGAGAATAATAGTTTGTTACATCTTTATGATAAGCAAAACTACTGTACATGTGTATTAAGATATATGCTGGGCTGCACGATTTGTTCAAAAAATCTTATTGCCGCTATTTTGACACATATAGTAATTGCAATTTAATTCGTAATGTGCAACTGTACTGTAAATGTACTCAAATATTTACTAGATTAACAGTAAATATTGGCACCAAAAAAAAACGATGTCAATATTCATTTATCAACTCAAATTTATTTAAAATAATAAATAAATCCTTAAATTATTGACAAATATTACATAAATTTACAACTATAATATATTATCTGTAATAAATCACAGTCTTTTGCAATTAAATCTTTGCACAGGTCTATATTGTGATTTAGATTTTTGTGCGATTTATTTTGCAGCACTAAATATATGATGCTGCTGTAATCCTGTTGTAACCATCCTGGCATCCATAACATAACACCTTTATTAATATTTTAACTGTAGTTCTATGAGTTATTCATAGTAGCTAATGAATAAATGTTTTAACTATCCGTTCATCCATCTAGGAACCTCTGTAGACTGTGGAGGCCCTCTCCATCAATGCTCCCTCTGTATTAAAGCTTACCATGCTTAGATTGTTGACTGATGATTCCACGTGCTTAAGCTGGACGGCCTGCGCATCCAGCAGTTTTAACACACTTGCTGCCAGCGTGTTGATTTGGTAAGCGACGCTGGCCAGGGCCTGAGCGGTGAGAGCTTTGGATTCTTCCACGACTTTAGCTGTGTCTCCTGCCTAAAGTTTAGAAATGGGACAAACACAGATTTTAAAGGTGAAGTGAAAACTTCATTCTAGTAAAATTGTAAGCAATATTATAATAAAAATATTTATAATTTTATTATATTAATAATAAAAGTGAGCAGCTTAGCAGTTCTTTTTTTATTCCGGTGACATCACTAAATTTTGCATATCATCAATCAGTTATATATACAATATAATAAGTATATAATTTATATATAATGTAAGCAAATAATGAAAAAAAAAAAGGTTTGCACTGTTTTTGCTCCGAGAGCAGTAAAAGCTCCCAAAGGACTGTCTGAAAAGCTTTTTCGTAAGCAGAGGTGGAAGGTAACTTTGTATATTTAGTTTGTTACTGTTTTTAAGTACTTAAGTTAAGTTGCATGTTTTTGTACTTTCCTTGATTAGTTTTATTAGAGGATAGTTTTTACTTTTGCTCCACTACATCCTGTGGCAAATATCTGTACTTTTTACTTCACTACCTTTTTGCACGGCATTACAGTATGTTACATGGCCACAGGGGTGTGTAGTGGAAATTGACACCTTCTGACGAATATGTGTAATTGTGTAATTTGACAGTGTAGCAGGTGTTTGAAATCATAAGCACACCCACTCACGCCCAGTGGCTCAGAGATATTATCTCCTGTTTGTCCCTGGAGAAGATTCACTACTCAATCCGTTATGCAGACTTGAAATTTCACCAGGTGTGGGGGCCCTTCTTTCGCTTTTTTCATATACATTTATAGTTTAATTCCCTTCTTATTTGATTGTTTGTTTGTTTGTTTTCTTTTTCCCGTTTTATTCCTTTTTTTTGCACGCAGAACCAAAAATCTTCCAGATCCATATTCCTTCTTTTTTTTTTTTTCAATGCCTGGCGTCTAGCCTTTCTTATGCATGTAAAACTGGCTTGGAGTCATGGAGGGGCGGGGTGGGTGCTATAGGGTTTATAAGGGGGTTATAAAACCTGAATTGAAAAATTACATGTTTACCCTGTTATATCCCTGTTTAAAATAAATAAAAATATTGTTGAGAAATCATAAGCGAGGCTGGTTCACAGTCGAGAGAGAGAGAGATTTTTACTATGACTTAAAAAGTTACAGTGAGCTAATACAAGCTCAATACTTTTGATACATAAGTAATTGTGAAGATGATTGCTTTTTATTTTAATCGGGTAGAAATGTAATAACTTCTACTTTTATTTGAGTAATATTTTCTCTATATGGTATCTTTATTTTTTTTTAGGATTTGTGTAATTTGTCTTCCACTTCTCACAAGCTTGGTAAGATCGTTGGTTCGATTCCCGGGTGATGCTGCAACCTCTCACAGGTCTAGAGAGAGCTGATTGGCCGAGCTCTCTCAGAGGGGAGGGATGAGAGGTACTTAGTGCTCCCACATTAATCATGGCTCTACAGCCAATCAGGGCAGTCTGTGAGCTCACGCAAGCAGAAGGAGAGGATAGCGCTGTCCTCCGAGTGTGAGCGAGCAGTTCCAAAGGATGCGGTTGGCTGGCTGGTACGGAGGACAAATATCTACACATGATAGTTTTCCTCCCGACTGAGTGGTAGTAGTAGCCTTAATGTGGGAGCCCCCTAGTGACGGGGAGGAATTGAACAAATCCAAAAAAAAAAAAAAAAGTGATAATAGACTGTTTCTAGAATTGGAATTTTACCTTGTTAACATCACAGATGAGCACAGTGATGCAAACAGCAAAAGGCTCCAGTGGATTTATGCTAAATACAGTGCAAGCTTTTGGAACCACTAAATCAATCATCTACAGTATAAATCATTCAAGGATAAAAAAACAGTAAGAAACAGTTGCAGATGATGACAGATGATCAGGCCGGTGATTAGTACTGATAATGTTGAATGCTGAGTGGTTGAAACAGACGAGAGGGGAAATGAGGCTGCATAAACAACCAATTTTTAAATTGTATTTTTTAGACACTTTGCAGCCTGTGAAAAGATACAACTTTTGAAAAAATTGTTCTACTTTCTTTATCTCACTCACTCACTCATTGTCTATACTGCTTTATGCTGTGTACGGGGGGCTGGAGCCTATCCCAGGAGACTTAGAGTACGAGGCGGGATGCCAATCCATCGCAGGACACAAACACTCGTACGGGCAATTTGGGAACGCCAGTTACCCTAATCTGCATGTCTTTGGACTGTGGGAGAAAACCAGGGAACCAGGAGGAAACCCACCAAGCACAGGGAGAACATGCAGACTCAATGAACGAACCTGAACCTTGGAGGTGCAAGGCGACAGTGCTAACCACTCAGCCACTGTGCTGCCCTTAATGCTGCCCATAAAACCATTTAAACTAACTAATTAAATTCAGTTTACTTAAATTTAGTTAAATTAAGTTAATATGAAGAAATAAGGCTGACTCAAGACCTTTTGCACATTATATATTTACTGTATATACATTATTTTCTTTGTGGCGGCAAAATAGGGCTGAAAATCATGCAACACAAATAAATATTTGATTTTATTCTAAGGAGGTAAATAGAAAGCATGCAAAAACACAACTGGTTAAGAAGATCAACCACAAGCTTGTCATGTAACTGAGAACCGTCTCAACATTATATGACCATAATGCTCATCTGAGTTACAGTATTATTGCGTAGCTCCATGAGGAGCTCTGAAGAAATGGTGCAACTAAAGAACGGGAAAACTTAAGAGATTGCAGATCAAAAATGAGACAACAAGGCATGTGCAAACATGCAATGTAAAGCAGAGTATGCGGAGAAAGATGAACAGTCGGAGCTCTGCAGGGCAGAGCCCAGGGCAGGCCTCCTACACATCTCAGCTCTGTTTGGGTGTGTACAGATTTCCATTTGGGATAATGTGAAGACGAGAAAGCATGTCTGCAGGCAAAAATGTTTAACATTTAAAGGACCCTGATCGTTTCTTTCCCAGGTACAAACATGGTTAACACAGATCTACAAAATCAACATTCACGCCGTTTTCTCAAAACTCGAAATTCTTGGAAGCTAGACTGCATACTTTTTTCTGAAGTCCCTGACATTTCTCCTTTCTCCTGACACTTGTAAATCACTACAGGTTAAAAAGAGAGACAAATGAACACACCTCTACATCTAACTTATTGTGTACTTACGCTTGAGTACTTGTTTTCGCAGTAGTCGGCCACCTTGTAGAGATTGCTGTGGTTGTCCAGCAGAGCTTTCCTGGCTGCCGGGGCCTCTTCCAAAGTCTTCACGATTTCATCTGTGTTATTGTACTTCATTTTTAATCCTGTGTGTCGTAGAAAGCTGAGATTGTGCTTGTTTCGGAGATACAGGTAGCTTCAAGGAAGACGCAGGTAAAAGGGAGACGAGTAGGCTTATATTCGGGGCAGAAAGCAGGGCGGCGTGTATGGACATGTTGGCAGGAAATTGCATCCTCACACACAGGAGAATGCTGCTTACAGGAAGATGAAGTAAAGAATTGCACACCATTGCAAACTGTTACATTTATGTGAGACAGCAGAACAAGAAAGAACTACAGGTACTGTTTTTAATTTGGATTAAATCTGATACCAAAATGTAGTGTTCCCTTTTAAATAAGGTGTACAGTATGTAGAACTGAGGTGTACTTCTGTCATGTGGCCACAAGAGGAAAGCCACGAGCCACAGTGATTTTACTTCATTGATTCATTTCCCCCCCCCCACATCTTATGAGTTTGTTTGTACTGTATATGTGTGTGCTGCGACGGATTGACATCCCATCCAAGGTGTAACCCACCTCATGCCCTAAGTCTCCTGGGATAAGCTCCAGGCCCCCCCCTGTAAAACCCCTAGGAAAACTTGTGTATGTGAAGCATATGCATTAAATACTCAGCACAGAAAGTAACCCAAGCTCAGGATAGGACTGGTGATCCTGGAAACAGTGAGGCAGCAAAACTACTTGCTGTAGGGTTAGCACTGTCACATTCCATCCCTAGGGATGGAGGTTCAAATCTAGTCTGTATGCTGAGCCCTCATGTTGTTGCTGGGTCGTTTTCACCTGTGTTCTCAGGTTATTTAGTTTGTAATACATGATGTCTAAAAATGTGTGTGTGTTCTTATTCCCTGTGACAGGTTGCCACATCATCCAATGTGTACCCTACCTTAATTGTTTTGGCGCACTATATATAAATGTCTACAAACTACAAACATTAGGCACAAAAAAGTTTCCTGAGTATTAAATGTGCTGATGCTGATCTCAAATCAGTGTTCTCTAAATTCCATAAAAGTGCAATAGATGCTCCTAATCCCACTACTATGTGTAAGGACAACTTCGATGGCATCGTCAATCTGCATCCATTAGTTTGGGGCGGAGCTTCTGATTAGTGCTAAATGTGGGGGTGGGTTTGTGGGTCTTGTATTTTTGGGCTGTTGAGATCAAATATTATCATTATCAATATAAAATACAGTGGAACCTCGGATTACAAGTAATGCGGTGTACGAGTGTTCCGCAAGACGAGCAAAGATTTTAATTAATTTTTACTTGAAAAACGAGCATTGTCTTGGTTTACGAGCACCGAGTATCATGTATCACGCATGCACTTCTTGTTTTGACGCC
>JAQQZT010000006.1:5562214-5575917 GCA_030068275.1 Clarias platycephalus
AGAATGCTTTCAGCACCTTGTTGAATCAATGCCACGTAGAATTAAGGCAGTTCTGAAGGCGAAAGGGGATCAAACACTGCATTAGTGTGGTGTTCCTAATAATCCTTTAGGTGAGTGTATACTGTATGTGTACTGTCACATCACACCTCAAGGGTTGGTAGCTTGAATACATTCTAAGATGTATCTAAGAACATACAACATTCTAAGACGAGTGTTTGTGATGCAAAGAAAAAATTCAAAATCACATGTAGATTTACAGTCATGTTCACACGTTGTGTAAAAACATAAGGTGGGACCATAAGAGAGCTGTGCATAAGCGAATGCCCAAAAACCTCAATGAACTAAAGCAATGTTGTAAAGAACTTTGGGCCAAAATTCCCCCATTATGATGTTAGGGGCTGATAAAGTATTTAAGAAAACAAATACTTCAAGTTATTGCTGCTAAAGGTGCATGTACAAGCTATTGAATCCTGGGGTACTTAGTATTGCCAATATGTTTTTTTTTTTTTTTGTTAAATAAATAATGGTAAGGTGAAAAAAGTTGTATGTTGATATTCGTTTGAGGTTGTATTACTAAACTTGCTTAATGATTTTTATTATATTACACACAAAAAAATAGAATAACTAAATAGAATAAAAAAAAAAGAGGGGGTACTAACTTTTGAACACATCTGTATATACAGTGGCAAGAAAAATTATGTGAACCTTTTGGAATTTCATGTTTTTTTGCAATAATTTCTCATAAAATGTGACCTGATCTTCATCCAAGTCAAGAGTTTTGACAACTCATTCAAGCATTCAAGAAAGGTAGTGGAAAAAGTAAGTGGACTAATAGTTGGAATAATAACTTTTTATTACATGAAGTAAATGAAGCACTCATTAAATGAACTACATTTTTTTCTAATTACGTGAAGATAATCAAATGAGTATGTAATTGCTTTTTTTCTGATTGGCTGTATAAGCTGCCTGTCTGTCTTTCCTGGCATAGACACAAGGCTTTGCAATGCATATTCCCAGACCGGAATTCCTCATGCAGATCATGTTGTTAATTATGATTTTAGTCTGTTTGACAGATTGTAAATGCTTAAGCTTGCCCCATGGAGTGCAGCTCTTTTAGCTCAGTAAATGAACTTGCACTTGGCTTTGACACTGCCCTTCTGTGTCCAAAGAAAACCTGGAGGGATAACATAATTTTCTTGATGATTGAGACAGATTTCTCACGGATGTATTCAACTGGTCGTAATTATGGAAATTCCCTATACACAGCATATGGACTGAGCTCCAAAAACTCCCACATCAAGATGGTTCTGGTTGTGAGTCGTGTACAGGGATCAGGGGTTTGGTTTTGGCACACCTGCCAGGATTGTGTAACACTATTTTTCCTTCGCTAACACGACTGAGCGATGGGAAGAAATTGCCTTCAGACTACTGGTGTTGCAAGAATTAAAATTTCTGTTATTACAAATAAAATTTTGAACCAATACAACGAAGCTCGTTTCCATTGTCGTGGTTCATTCTCCGCTGTAATTGATTTTGCTCTTTTGCCCGCAAGCTCACGCCAGTCTGTTGCTGAGAGACAGACAGATTTCTGTAAGTGACAGCCAGAAAATGTTGTGTTTCAAATGACTTTGCAAATATAGATTGAAAAAGCCTAGCTATGAGACTTATTATTTTTTAAATCTCAAAATCGAAATTTATTCCTCTTGAGCAGTGGAGAGATTGATTCACAACAAATGCTCCTAAGCATGGCAGAAAGACTTGACCAAGTGTAGTCTACGTCATATAATTTTACAAGGGACTAAGAGCAACACTATATACAACACTAGAAACACTACATAGAGTACCGCTGGGTGAGGGCAAGGATTATACAGTAAATGTTTCACGAGGAAGACCTTTGGATTGTTACAGCCTGTTTTAGTTCACTGGAACCTTCACCATGAATAATTTAGTTGCTCTTTCTCAGCTATTTCTTGCCAACAAGTGTGCAAAAAAAAGGAGGCACTCTGTGTTTGTAAGAGATAGATCACTGAAGTCCTAATGCGTGTAGAAAGCTGTTTAAATCTCTCTCTCTCTCTCTCTGTCCAAATGCCATTAAGGGAGAAAATTGCCCCTGGAAATCGCACTGCGCCTTCCTAGCTCTCATCCTTATCGCCTTCACATTGCTTTTTTTTCCCCCTTAAAAAAAAACAACAAGCCCCTCATCCATACTCTCCCCTCTTCCACTTTAAGCTGCGAGAGAATGAGGCGTTTGACAGCTCCTGAGTGCTGTGATTGAAGAGTGCGCGCACAGAATGCACAGCTCATCTTCTGCCTGTGACACCATTATCAGCAAGAGCAGCTGCAGCGCTGAGGGCTTTTAGGCTCAGAAGCTCCCATTATCGCTTTCTAACCAATACGGACAGAAAGGGGCAGACAGGTAGGCAGGGAGGGAAAGAGAGAGAGAGAGAGCTTTGATAGCAGGAAGGTGGGCATTTGGGAGAGATGGAGAAAAAGACAGAAGGGAGAACAAGGAGGGGGCGTGAAAGGAGGGATTGAACCCTTTTCGCATCAGCTTGTGTGGGGAGGACTGTGGGCTGGGTTAAACGGCACTTAAAAGCAGCCGGTTGCAAGCATTCCAAGCCTGAATAACGGACAGATAGGCAGGGGAAAGGTGGGAAGAGGAAGACATAGATAGGGGGAGAGAGAGAGAGACAGAAAAAGGAGAACCACTGGAAAGGACCATCCAGAGGTGTTGGCACCTAGACACACTTCTGCATCAGGTTTATTCTTAGTGTGCACTCTTACTTGGAGTTTCCTGTCACTTTTTTCCACTCCACCGAACCCACGATGCACTGGGTAGTGTTGCTGCTGTCCCTAGTCGGAGCCGGGGTGGCCCTGAGACCTGAGTGGCTGCCTGGTACGTACGAGTCCACACAGGATGGGGCACTTCGGTTTGTGAGTGATTACAACTCGACTGCTGAGGAAGTGTTCTCCTACAGCACAGAGGCAAGCTGGGAGTATAAAACTAACCTGACAAGTGAGAATTCCCAGCAAGAGGTATGAGTCATGATGCATGTCAGATGCTCTGTCATTGTGGTTGCTGTTATAATCTTTAAGTGATATGTCACATGTATCTGGGTTTAAAAAAGCTGCCCAAGTCCTTAAAGCTTATATTATGAGATACAGACTGCTGATGACTGCTGCTTTGTGAACCTCTTCCCACCTCTATAGCCATAGCCCTCCACATGGTAAGGTTCCAGTCTGTTTTCTAAAACCGTCCTGATGTAATTGCTGGCCATAAAATGACGCACGTCTATGGTTCCTTGTGTTATTTTTATCATAACACTTTCAAAGGGCCTACGGTTAACTTAACCAGAACCTGGAAATTTAGTGCGAGCTAAATGTCAGCTGCAGGTTGTCATTTATTTATTTCAGTAAACAAAATGATCATGAGATTTTGCAATGCTGTAATCAGTGTACAGTACGATGGAATAAAAAGTCGATTATTTGCCTATTTGTAAAGCAGCCGCATAGAGATACTGTATCACCTACACGATATATGAAACTGAACGCGACAGGCTGAACATGATCTATAGGGATTTATAGAGCGCAGCAAAAATCATCAGGACGCTGATGCTGAGGCAGAGGCTTAGCATTTGTTCTCTACTAAAAAAGCACACACACACACACACACACACACACACACTCCCACCAGGCATCTCCTCGCAAAATCTCTCACTTTCCACACAGCTGTCCCAACACTGCTTAACACTGTCAGCTGGGCACGCGGGCAGCGGCCCAACCCCGTTACACCCAACAGGTGTGACCGCGCTCTGACCTCAGATCATCCTAGACTTCGACAGGACACTCCCGAAAGCTGAAATTTAAAGAGCCAAACCGACGAGAGGCATGCGGTGCACTGAGCCTAACCTGGGGCTCGCCTGGTGTGATGTCTATTGTTCTGGACAGATCAAATGAGGTGATCAAAGCGCCTCTGTCCTGGGCTGAGGTGTGGGACTGAACCTGTACTGAACAAACACAGCCATGAAAAAGGGACAAACCCCAGCGCCTACATACCACAGCAATCGAAACAGCTTGTAGTGTTACATATTTGTAGTCACATCTAATCAGTGGTAGCCCTGATTGGACAAATCATAAATACATTAACTAACCCATCAGGTTAGTAAAAGCTCCAGTGTGCTGCCTAGGCACATGTTTTAATTGTCTAAAAAAACTTAGATCAAATATACCATGTAACATAACATAATAAGTGTACTGCATAGGACTTTATTGTGCTCAATTTTGCCATTTGTTCAGCGTACCTTTGTATTCCTGATCATCCATCCCATCTGCACACAACTTGGCACAGGTTTTACACCAGATACCCTCCCTGACACGCCCCTCCCATTCTATCCAGGCTTGGAACCGGCACTGGGTTTGGGCATTGGGTGGGAATTGAACCCAGTCCTTCCACTTGGCACTACCGCTAAGCCACCAATACTGTACATGCCATATAAATTAATCCACCTAGTAAATAGCACTCATGTGTGTAATGCAGCAGGTGGTGCAATTTGAAACAAGTAACTCACGTTATAGAGAGTCATACAATCAAATATAACTACTGTACACTCGGTTATTTTTCTTATCGCTTATCCTGTCACAGGGGCCCTGGACCTGCTTAAGGCACAAAGGGGACACTCTGGATGGGGTGCCAAGCAACTGCAAGGCACAGGCACACAAACATGCACCCAATCATACACCCCACTCAGCCTACAATACAATGTCTTTGGACCCGTAGGTGGAAACCGGTGTAGCCGGAGGAAACCTACGAAGCAGAATGAATAAGGTGTCTTTTTCCACTGTATTTAACTGAGTAGAACATCTTTTATGACTTGCATCCAGCAGGAGCGGATCAGATAGAAACTGCTCACCCCTGTGAATGTACACGGACAAAAAAATATAATTCTGTTTAGGCTGACTACAATTTCATCCGTGTAAGTGAGCAGGGTAAACCAGTGGCTTAGATCAAAGAGCAGTGCCTGCTGGTCTCAATCAAGATGATTTTTAATTAGGCTTTTAAAAACTTTAAAGGGTTATAAAGTGTTGATGCTGTGAAACCGAGTGCAAATGGCACAAGCTGAATATCACATAACGGACCAACAGGTATCGGCTATAAGTACAAATAAAGTATACAACATGGATTAAACTTCATTAGTGAAAAGGGTTGAACTGATTTCTTTTCCTTAGATGGTTGTTTTGAGAATCTGCTCTCAGTTTTTTTTTTTAATGCATAGGTCAAGGTCATGGAAGGGATAAAATAAGAAAATATGCACGTGCTTATCATTCTCAAACGTTTAGGTCAAAGGAAATACATGGTGTTAACCTCTGACAGTCCTGCTGAAGAACAAGGGCGTAAATGTGGAAATATGATCTCCAGAACAAGACAACGTGAGGCCAAAGTTAATGTTTATGGACTGTCATTTACTTTCCTCTTGTTAATGAGTGGTGAAGAGAAGTGAGATAACACAAGCATGGGTTGAAGTGTAGTCTTTAAAGATCTAAAGTCTTGTCCTGTCAATGATGATGGCATAAGACTGACTTATGGAAGCTTCTTTCTCTGTTAAAGTAACAAAGGAAGGAGCTGTGGGGTCTCAGTGCCACACAGTTTGGACGCATGCAATCAAGTTCTGAACTCACTCATCGTCTATACATGTACCACTTTATCCTGTATATATGGTCACGGGGGGGCCTGGAGCCTATCCCAGGAGACTTGATAGGGGGTACCACTCGATGAGGGGTACACCCTGGACAGGATGGTAATCCATCATAGGGCACACACACTCACATGCTTTTTCACGCACTATGGGCAATTTGGGAACGCCAATTAACCTAATCTGCATGTCTTTGACCTGAGTACCCGGGGGAAACCTACCAAGCACGGGGAGAACATGCAAACTCCATGCACACAGACCCCAGGCAGGAATTGAACCCTGACCCTGGAAGTGCAAGGCGACAGTGCTGACCACTAAGCCACCGTGCTGCCAAGTTCTGACCTATTCAGATATTTTTTTCTGTTTCTTTTGGTTAGCGTTTTTGTGTACTTAGTGTAGGAGAAGCAGAAGTGCAATACTATAAAGCTTTGTCTTTGACCATAGACTCTTAAAACCATTTTTGGCAAAGGGATTCGTCCATTAGCCATTTCTATTAGCTTATGTGATATGAGAGATGTCAGACTGTTTACCTCGTTCAGTGTAAGAATGTAAATATTGTGTCTGGTTTGCTTTGTTATGGTGAACCACACTGAGAAATTGAATTCAGTTCTTAATTTACACAGATGTTGTTGCGAATCTCATGCCTGATTGGGCGAATTCAAATCAAGCACAAGCACAGGATTAAAAATGGACTCACAACACACCAGAAAGCTAAACAGACAGCTATTATAGTAACCATAGTCATTTTGCTCGATGTTTTAAACAGATCACTGCAAATCTGGAGAAGCAAAGTTTCACAGAAGTATGGGGAAAGCTGGCAAAGCAATTATTTAGTGATGTCATCATGGACACTTTTACTGCCCCAAACCTGAAGGCCCTTATCAAAAAGATCAATGTCCTGGGACCCGCCAACCTCCCGGACGCCGAACGAGAGAAGGTTAGTCTGTATGCCGTGTATATTCACCAAACTGGAGATATACAGTACATTGACCTGAATAACATATATCAGCCTAGCAGCCTAACTATGCATTCTTTTTTTTAGTACAATGTCATTCAGAGTCAGATGGACAACATATATTCCACCTCAAAGGTGTGTCCCAAACCTACAGAATGCTGGTCTTTAGAGCCTGGTAAGTCAATGTTTGTTACATTTCATCCATTCCATATTGGTTATCTGGGATTATCCCTTTGGGATCATGCCTTTAGCTTGAGTATGGGGATCTTTCTAAAGCTTGGGTATGTGCATCTTAGAAAGACGCCTACATCACACATACTGTGGGAGAAATTGTAGACCTTGTCGTGAGAATGAATGAATGAAAGTCTACAGTAACTTGGACTTGTATTTCAGCTTTCACTTACACATTCTTTATGTACACTTCCAGAGTTGACAAAGATCTTGGCCACATCCCGGAGCTACAAGCAGCTACTGTATGCCTGGGAAGGTTGGCACAACAGCTCTGGAGGACCACTCAAACCCCTTTACCCTCAATTTGTTGAACTTAGCAACAATGCTTCCATTATGGATGGTGAGCATGTTATGTTACAGTATATACAGAGAGAGCATGAAGTATAAAAGAATGTTAGAAGAACCAGGATGAGACGAGATGTTTGTGTCCGCTTCAGGTTTTGATGACACCGGTGCTTATTGGCGTTCCTGGTACGAGTCTCCAACCTTCGAGGGGGACCTAGAAAAGCTGTTCTTGCAGCTGCAGCCCCTCTACCTAAACCTACATGCGTTTGTCCGTCGCAAGCTGTATGACTTCTATGGCCCCAAGTACATCAATCTCAAAGGCCCCATTCCTGCTCATCTGCTTGGTCAGTTCCTACAATGCACCACAGCTTGCTCCATACAGAAAGGAAAATCCTGATATCACTTGCAAGTGTTGTTGTTGTGTTTTCTATTATTATTATTATCATTATTATTTTTTATAGGTAACATGTGGGCACAAAGTTGGAACAACATATATGACTTGATGATCCCTTTTCCTAATAAGCCTAATGTGGATGTGACTAACACCATGGTTGCTAAAGTAAGTTAATAATCTTCCACGTGTCACAGATCCTTCATCAAGGAAATCAAATGATTAGTTAGATCAAATAGATAGATTAAATTAGAATTTTGACT
Organism: Clarias platycephalus; assembly: GCA_030068275.1. Classification (NCBI taxonomy): domain Eukaryota; kingdom Metazoa; phylum Chordata; class Actinopteri; order Siluriformes; family Clariidae; genus Clarias; species Clarias platycephalus. The sequence goes on from JAQQZT010000006.1 coordinate 5,570,030, forward strand.
GAGCCAGAATCCTGGGGAAGGGTTGGTAGACCCAAAGACCATTAAGATTACTGGAGAACAAATAAAAGATGATGACAAATTAATCTAATTTTCACAGGGATACAATGCCACCCATATGTTTCGGGTAGCTGAAGAATTCTTCACCTCTCTCGGGCTGAAAGAGATGCCTACCCGGTTCTGGGAAAAGTCTATGCTCGAGAAGCCCACTGATAACCGAGAGGTGGTCTGCCATGCCTCTGCGTGGGACTTTTATAACCGGGAAGACTTTAGGTGACCAGTGAGATGATTTAAGCTCTGAAATTCACATAAATAAAAAACAAAACAAAACAAATCATTTATTCTCACTGGAGCAACAAATGTTTGATTAAGCAATTCTAGGATAATAATGTGGTGCTTCCTTTATCCATGACAGGATTAAACAATGTACCACAGTGACTATGGAGCAGCTCTTTACTGTGCACCATGAGATGGGTCATGTAGAGTATTACCTGCAGTACAAAGACCAGCCAGTCAGCTTCAGGAGAGGAGCCAACCCTGGCTTTCATGAGGCCATTGGAGATGTGCTGTCTCTTTCAGTGTCAACACCCAAACACCTGAATACTATTGGCCTGCTTGACAACCTAATCGATGACCCTGGTAATTATAAGGACTTAAAATAAATAAATAATCAATGAAGCTTAGTCAATCATTTGTCTAAAAGGATTGATTTAACCAGTGACTGCTTCGGTGTTATCAGAAACCGATACAAATTACCTGTTAAAGATGGCATTGGAGAAGATTGCCTTCCTTCCTTTTGGATACCTGATTGATCAGTGGCGCTGGGGAGTGTTCAGTGGACGGACACCACCTGAACGCTACAATTCAGATTGGTGGTACCTCAGGTGTGTTGTAGTGGTCTGCACTATACGATTTAGTATAGCAGCTATTGATAAAAATGTGATGATAAATCTTATTTCTGTACTTTGCAGAACAAAATACCAAGGTATCTGTCCACCAGTGAGACGAACAGAGGAGAATTTTGATCCTGGGGCAAAATATCATATTCCAGGAAACACTCCATATATCAGGTGAGATAGTAAACTAGCGTTGCTGTAATGAAGGTTTCACCATGAAGTTCAAAACCAGATTTTTGTTCTCCACACTGTCTTTTAGCTAGTTAGCCTACTAGGATCTTAGATCTGCCTCGCATGAATGGCAGAGTAATGTCCCATAAGAAGCTATTTATTCTATTTATTATTCCTATTTGTTTAATTACCTCACTACTATCTGCCTCAAATCTATGTTCAGCACCAAGGGAAGTGAGTAAAACTCAAAACTCAAGACCTCCCTCCCCTCACTGCTCCACATGAACCAATGCAATAAGCCCTGACCAGCTTCCCTAACAACCAGGCACATGCAAAATAACAGCTTATATTACTACAGTACATTTTCAGTATGAGGGTTTCTGTAACCTTGGTGCTCTAAATGGTGTTATTAGTATGTAGGCACTCAGGGTACTTACCGCATAGTGCATAATAGTGGTTTCAATGTGTATTGACTTGCTTTCTGAATAAATCACAGGGTTCATAAGGTAAAAACCTCCCACAGGCAGCTCTCAGGAGCATTTTTTCCCTAAATTTGAAATTCACCAACTGTAACGTCTGACTGCCGTGCAATATAAAACCAAACCTTTTTGGTCAAATGCATCTTAAACCAGAGCCAATCTGTTCATCATTGCTGTTACAGGATAGTCAGCCAACTCACAATACACTTTTACTTGCTGCATTAGGTACTTTGTGAGCTACATCCTGCAGTTCCAGTTTCACAAGAAGCTTTGCCAGGAAGCTGGACACACCGGACCACTGCATAAGTGTGACATCTACCGGTCCACCAAGGCCGGGGCTGTTTTAGAGTACGTACCAATCGAGAATGCCTGATACTGTAAATACACAATAGGTACAAAAGAACTTGGCCAAACCTGTTAATTATTGATTTATTATCCCCAGTGAAAGGCAATCTTAATGCTTCAGCGTTAACAACATACCAACATCAATGTCTGACCTCATAAATGCTGTACAGAATGGATGGGCACGATTTTCCACAGTAACACTCAAAAATTTTGTGGACAACCTTATGGAAGCTGTTATAGCTGCAAAAGGGAGACCAACTCCATATTGAAATACTGTATATGTATTTAGATACAATGTCATGGCAGGTTTGGCCAAATACCTTTGTCCATACAGTGTATCTCAAGAAAGAGCAACATTATTGTTTTTTTTTTTTATTATTATTTTTTTATGATTATGATTTTTTAGTTGGGAGGACAAAAGGCAACAAGAAATACAAAATGTCTTGAATTAGAACGTCCTGTGAAAATGTGCTCACAGTTTTCTTCTCCTTTGCTTAAAAGGAAAATCATGCAGTTCGGTTCATCAAGGACCTGGATGGACGTGCTGCAGGAGACTTTGGGAACAAACAAAATGGACGCCAGTGCCCTAATGGAATACTTTCAGCCCATCATCACCTGGTTACAGGAACAGAACAATCAGTCGGGGGAAATACTCGGCTGGCCTGACTTTGATTGGATGCCTCCTGTTCCACAAGGTTACCCAGAAGACATCGGTAAGATCTTAGCTAAAACTATTCGGTGTTTCACAATACACAAAACCGAAAATCAGCAGTGTCAAGACACAATGCATTTTCAATACAGCAAATAATTCTATAATCTTCCAGAATATGTAAAATCACCTAAAACAGACACAGTAATATCATTATGCTTCAGCATATCATAACCTTAATATACACATAAGTTTATAAATGTTTTCTGGATAATTCACTTTCTATTTCTTATTTCTTTCCTTCCGTAACTTTCTTTATTAGTCTATTTAAATATTTACCCCCAACTAAGTTTTACAATATGCACATCTCAAATTACCATAAAATGATAAGAAATTAGAAAATATAAATACATTCCTCCTCCTCCTCATGGGCAACATCATCTTCTTTCTTATCACCTCCAATATTTCTCCATCCATAATCTTATTTTCAACCTCTTCCAATGTGGATTTAAAACTACAAATCTGGCAACCCTGATGTGATTCACAGGTGTGTCTGATGTCATGCAGGTACATGTTGTGGCTTGAGTTTGTTTGTAAATTCTGCTTCCTCCTCCAAACCCGGTCGTCTGCAGCTATGGATTTCCCAATCGTCATGCTGATTTCGTTGACCTGGATTGAATCAGCCAGGATTGACTTACTTAATGCAGCAGAGAGTGTGTTATTTTATGTTTTCTATTGTAATAGCCTATAGTAGCATATAAACTCACAAACACGGTGTGTTTGGGAGAGGCCTGTGTTATAGAGAAAGCCGCTTTAACAGATGACGTAGTGTGTCATGCTATACTGTATAAATAGTATTTCATGACACATAGCCTACTTTTTATGCAGTCGATACACCGGCATACCGGTGGCATGGTGACTTAGTGTTAAGCACTGTTGCCTTGCACCTCCAGGGTCTGGGTTCGATTCATGCCAGGGGTCTGTGTGTGTGGAGTTTTCATGTTCTCCTTGTGATTTCCTCCGGGTACTCCGGTTTCCTCCCACAGTCCAAAAACATGCAGATTAGGATAACTGGCGTTCCCAAATTGCATGTATGTGCAATGTTGACCGAAGGTACTGTAATAATTCCCATGAAAATGGGAATAAATACATTGGCCACCATTGGCCTCCACAGTCCCTAGTTGAACTGCAGAGGTTCTTAAATAGATTGATGGATGGATATATTGAATTGGACTGAGTTTATTTTTTTTTTTTTTTTTTGGGGGGTATTTCCAATTTTCTCCCCAATTTAGTCGTGGCCAATTCCTCCCGTCTCTAGGGCGCTCCCTCATTAAGGCTACCACTACCACTCAGCCGGGAGGGCCGAAGACTATCACGTGTTTCCTCCGAACCACGTGACGCCAGCCGACCGCATCTTTTCGAACTGCTCGCTCACGCACCGTTGGGGGCGGAGTAACACACTCGGAGGACAGCGCTATCCGCTCCTTCCGCGTGCGCGAGCTCACAGACGCCCCTGATTGACTGTAGAGCCGTGATTAATGTGGGAGCGCAAGTACCTCTCATCCCTCCCCCCCCTTGGCCAATCAGCTATCTCTGTGCCTCAGGCTGTGAGAGGAAAACAGCATCACCCGGGGTTCGAACCAGCGATCTCCGGATGATAGGGCGAGCGCTTTACCACTCGGAGGCATGAGAGTGATTTATTTAACAATGCAATACAGCATCTCACTCCACTCTTAATATCTGTTGTATGTAGAACTGCGCTGTTGGAAAGTAAATATTTTTGTGTTTTATTTATTCTGATTTCACTGGTAATGCTGATATAATTTTTTGTTCCATATAGTTTACATCTGTTTATTATTGTAATTTAGAGATAAGTGAATTTGTTGTGCAAGAAGTCAGTGCTGGTATTAATTACATCATCAAACTAAAAGAAACAGCAGAATAGCTGTTTGAGATAAGACATGTCTTTCAGTTGGGCATCTGGGTACTTCTTATCCTCTGGCATGTGGGGCATGGAAACTTTGTCCAGACAGTAAAACAACTAGTATGAGATGTATAACTTTACAGAAACAAAAGATGTAGGAGAAAAAAAGCTATGTAGAAAGTACGGCTATAAAGTGTGTAAAGCTGCAGAGAAAAACTGTTTGCAAAACTGATTATGCATTTGGATACGCTTCCTGTCAGTCACTTAATAGAAGCTTTAGTCTATGAGCCAGTGTAGATCCTGGAAGTGAGCTTTTAAATATCTACTGCCAACTGCAAAACATCCAGACATATTTTACCTAACGTACCATTAAGGGTAATAAAAATATGATCAGCCAAAACATGGCACCAGTGATAAAAAGTGAATTTTCAGATAGGAAACTTGATGGATAGGATACTTAATGCTTCTTATCATACACATATTTATACCAGATAAAAAAAAACAGCAACACAATTGCTAAGTACAATGTAGTGCCCTTTTATGTAGTGTCTGTAACTTTTTTTATTTAAATCTTTCAATGATCTTAAATGTTATTCAGATGAAACTTGGCCAATTTACTGTAGATTTTACATAAAAAGACATAAACCTAAAAAAGCCTATTATTCTATAATGCAAAATTAAGATATTGCAAAATGAATGTCAATGAGGTTATAGACACTACAGATGTTTTTTTTTTTTTGCTTTTCCCAAAAACTGAAATGCTTTAATTTAAGCAACAATTTTTTTTTACAGCTAATATGATTCTAGAAGCTTATACCAATGTTACTATCAATACTCATAAAGAAAGATGAATAATTAGCATTTTAAAATATTACTGTCTGAAGCGAGACAGTATAATGCTGAAAAATGACTAGAATGTAATTTAGGATCAAATTATGCCATGTTCCTCATTTCCAGCTGAGAAAATAACCGATGAGGCACAGGCGAAAGACTTCCTGACTGATTACAACTCCACAGCAGAGGACGTCTGGAACGCTTACACTGAGGCGTCGTGGGCTTACAACACTGACATCAATGAAGCAAACAAGCAGATTATGGTGAGTTTCCTTTTGGAATACAATGCATTCGAATCAAGATCATATTTTTACACACAGATATTTTTTATTCCAAACAGCTGGAGAAAAACCTTGACATGGCCAAACACACAAAGACCTACGGACTAGAGGCACGCAAGTATGACACTACTGATTTCCAGGACGCTTCAGTGAAAAGGATCCTAAAAAAACTCAGTGATCTGGAGAGGGCTGCACTCCCTGATGCAGAACTGAGAGAGGTATATACGTACCTACAAAACCGGATTCCAAAAAAGTTGGGACACTTAACAAATTGTGAATAAAAACTGAATGCAATGATGTGGAGATGGCAAA
>JAQQZT010000006.1:5576017-5592064 GCA_030068275.1 Clarias platycephalus
TCTCCACATCATTGCATTCAGTTTTTATTCACAATTTGTTAAGTGTCCCAACTTTTTTGGAATCCGGTTTGTACATTATAAAGGCTTGTAATGAACCTATAACACTAATGCACTGTGTCAAAGTCTTGAGCCACCCGTTATTTCTTTATATTGTGCAGCCAGATTTTCTTGTATTTCTTTAATGTTGTCCTAAGGACTTAAGGACTTTTTTTTGGTTCTCATTTTTTGGCAAGATTTTAACCTCAGTTTCAGAGAAAAGTTTGTGTTTATTAAGGCACACAGTGAAAATAAAATTTAGCATTTTACAATTTAAACAAAAGTAGGACAAAAGTAGAACATTTTAACATCACACAAACTGTGGAAGGCATTTCTGGTCCTGACAATATTGTGAATTATAGCGACAGCATTATAATTCACTGTTCATCTACATCTATCTATCAACAGATAGTGATGACTCAAGTACGATTCATTTACATGAAATGAATCGAGCTATTAAAAAGCTGTCAAATAACAAAGGAAGTGACTTGGCTCATATTCCTGCTGAAACATATTAAACATATCAGCCAGAGGATTGCTATCTGTTTTACTGGGTTCATGACATGTATTACCAGACACAGTGTTGTCCGTTTTATTAGTACCAGTCAATAAAGATAAAGCTGGCAAACTTTGCAGCTTACATAACTACAGGCTCATAGTGACACCCAGCAAGGTATCTAAAGACCTGGAAAATATCCTGCTTGAGAAATTAACTGAGTTCATTAACTCCGCTGATAACATTACTGTATGACCACTGATAAGTTCACGGCATGGATTATCTTGTTGCAAAGGCAGCTGCAAGTCAGTGGGATATATATTAGGCAGCGATTGAACATTTTGCCCCAGAAGTTGATATGTTGGAACCTGGAAAAATGGGTAAACGTAAGGACTTGAGCGATAAGGGCCAAGTTGGGATGGCACAACACCTGGGTTTAGAGCAAGACTAAAACTGTTGTGGTATGTTCCTGGTCTACAGTGGTCAGAACATACCAAAGATGAACAGTTTTCTTGTGTTTCAGTGATGCGTTTAAAGCTTTCACTCATTTTAATCACAAAATGCTGTTTTGTAAAATGGTTGAAATGGGAGTACCCGAACACTGGCTTACTGGTATGTTGACCACACAATGCTGGTTAAATGGAGCAAGGGTGTGTCATCCCTGTTTTGGTATAAGTAATGGAATTAGGCCAGGTGGTATTTTGTTCCCTGTCCAAGAATGTCAAAGCCTGTAACGACGGATGCATGATTGGTAATGCATGATAGGGCAGTCGTGGCTGAGTGTGTTAAGGCTCTGAGTTACTGATCGGAAGGCTGCTGGTTCAAGCCTCAGCTCCCCAGGTTGTTGCTGTTTGGCCCTTGAGCAAGGCCCTTAACCCTGTCTGCTCCAGGGGTGCAGTAACATGGCTCAGTCTGACCCCAGCCTACTAACAAAGCTGGGATGTGTGAAGAATAAAGAATTTCACTGTCCAGTAATGTATATGAGACGAATAAAGGCAGAACTTTAACCAATGTGGACCATCTCACATATGCAGATGACCTGCTTGTTTTCTGTTTCAGTAGTGCTGGTCTTCAGAAGCTGCTGTTCGTTCTGTTTACAGAGATTTTGCGTGATCTCATCCATTCTCCTCTCTCTCTCTCTCTCTTTTTTTTTTTTTTTTTACAGTACAATGACTTGTTGGCCTCTATGGAGACAACATACAGTGTAGCTAAAGTCTGTGAAAAAGACGGTTCCTGTCTTCCTCTTGATCCAGGTAAGTTTGTTTGCATCTAGTTATGTAGCTCAAATCTCATGGCCATCTACATAAACAGTTAAATTTCTCTACATCTTTCATGAATGCAAACACTGGGCCTCATTTTTCAAGATGGATATGAACGAATGTATTTAGTATTCATGAGAATGATGTAAATTATGGAAAATGTTTGTTTCCTGTTCGTGTCCCTGAATGTGTGTAAATTTCCGCATAAGAAGACAGTTTTATGTAAATCTTGACTTTATCCTATTCAGATCGTCCAGTAGGCATCGATTACTTTTATTCATGGATTATACCGTCGAGCTGCATATTTTTGTTCCATTTGCAGCATTTCTTTGATGCCCTTATTCTAGAAGTGCTTTGGAGCCGTGATCAAAAACTAGTTTAAATGATTATGGAGCATCGAGAAAAAACAAAGTAAAGCGAGTCAAAACAAACACTGAATCAGGACAAATAAAACTATAATCAACAAAAGTTGATGGAAGATTTAATATCGCATGCTGTGTTTATGTGGGAAAGGATATTTAAAGAACACTATAATTGTATTTTGGAGGATGAAAGCTGGCCTATAAATCAGTACATTGTCTTTTAATGCTGTGTAACAGTTCCAGTACATCTGCCATAAAATTTTAAACAATTTTAAACAACTTGCTTTCTCCATGTGATCCTCTTACCTGGATACAGTGTAGATTTATTTTGTATCTTTTCTGAATGTGGCTTTACTGTAGATTTTGACCTTTTTATTTGCTGCTACTTTGCTGCAAAGGACGTTCAGGTCAAACTGGGACTTTTGATTGTGCAGAACAACAGAACAAAGTTATGAGAGAAAAAAAACTCCCTTCACTTCCCTATAAAACCCCCTTCCCCTAATATGCTTCACTAGTGCTTGGATACCATCACAGTAATAAAGTTTTCTCAGTACGCTGGAGCCATGATTAGACTGCATGTTTCACATCTAAAACCCTGGCCTCCCAGGAACCCCTTTTATGGCTCAAACATGTGGAAATGGCTTGGAGCGAGATCAGGACTGTACGTTGGATGTGCCCAGCCAAGAGTCTGTAATGTGCAAGTGGTGTTTGTGAAAGATTGTATGTACCGTTCCTACAGACAGATGCATCTCATCCATAAGTTGGTCACAATTGATTTGTTGATTTTCAAGAACCACGCATTCCACTTTCTGAATTTTAACGGGTACATCTACAGCGCAGGCCAGGATTGTCATTCACAAATGAACAGCCTTCTTTAAAACATCTGCACCATTCAATTGTTTTACTGCAGCGAAGAGTTTCATCACTGCTCAAGTCTTCTGTAAATGTCAGTTGGCTTTATGCCTTTATTTACCAGTCCTGGTTTGACTTGAACACCCCACAGAAATGTTTTGTATATCCTTTGTTTCTGTCTTTATGATTATTCCTTCATTTGTAGTTTTATCAAACAGTTTTAGGTTTCAATATTTGTGTCTTATTACACGAAGTTTCAATATTCCTCGTTTCTGAGTGACGGCATTAAAAAGCTAAATATTTTATATGAAACAGTCTGAAAAAGATACTGTAAAAACCTTTAAACTGGTGCAAATTCAACTTCACTTAGTTCAATTTAGCCTTATGTCATTATTCAAACTGGGCTGTGGTATGTCAGTCTGACAGCTGATTTTCTTTTTTTTTTTTTTCCCCCAGACCTAAACAAGATCATGGCTGAGTCCAGGGACTACGACAGGCTGCTGTTTGCCTGGCAGGGCTGGCGAAATGTTTCAGGAAGAGAACTGCGCCAAAGCTACAAGAGATATGTGGAGCTTGCCAACTTAGCTGCCAGGAGTAACGGTAAATGCCTCAACATGAAGGCTGCCTTTGTGAGAGAGAGGCACACAGTAAAGCTCGATGCTATGGGCAGTAAATGTGAAATCAGAAATGTGGTCCAATCACTATTAATGCGAAATGTTAATTTTATGGGAAATTAAAGCTTCCTAGGAATTGTGGTCAGCTAGTACATGAGTAGCACATTCTTCCCTCAACAGGTCACACTGACAATGGTGCTTTCTGGCGCTCCTTGTACGAAACATCCACATTCGAGCAGGACCTGGAGGAGTTATGGAAAGAACTGCAACCACTCTATCTCAACCTTCATACGTACGTCCGGAGAGCGCTCTTCAAAAAATATGGAAAGGAACACATTAACCTTAAAGGGCCCATCCCTGCACATTTACTAGGTAAGAGTAAAACTTAAACTATTGGCTCAGATCTCTATCACAACATCAGTGACACCAGAGAGCTCTGAGAACGGCTGTACGATCCATGTGAAATGATTTTGACTTGGGTTATGATTGAAAAACATGGCTTATGATTTAAAATAATAAATGCAATAAATGCTGTCTGAATCGAATCATATAAAAAGCCCTAGTTTTAGCCGAGCCCTGTGATCTTGTTTTGAAGAAAGCCACATATTTTGAAGCGAAGCTGAGCCTGAATATGCATTCCATATTTTCTATGAATGCACATTAATATTCAGCTGCTGTTTGCAGCAGAAGAGACGGCAGGATTTAATGTGCTTTCAGAACCGTCAAGCGTGACAGTGAAAGTGAGTGTGTGTATGTGTGAGAGAGAGAAAATACACAGCTATGTGCATGTGCGAGTTTGTGTGCATGCGGAGCTTCCACACGGATGAGTGGTGCTGGAATTCAAAACCCAGCAGCGCACCTCGGCTCCCTCGCGGCACAGACAGCCGCTGACCGATGAACCCAATCCAACAACTTCTCTCTCTGTTTGCCTTGTGTGCTTCTCAGGAAACATGTGGGCACAGACCTGGTCAGGAATCATGGACTTGGTGAACCCATACCCTGATGCCACTCAAGTGGATGTCACACAATCCATGATAGACAAGGTACTCAAGCTTTTTCTCGACTGCTCAAGCCACATTTACATTACTTAAATATGAGATCTGAACTGTAAAGGTGAAACAAAAAATGTACAGTATTTTACAGTAGATCCCAGGATAGGCCCTCACAGACCTAAAGTGGTTCCTAAAAAATGAATAAATGTACAGATATTTTGCTAAGAAATGGTGGTCTATTGGAGAACACATTAATCAAAAGAAGGTTAAATCTCTGAGACTTTGGATTTTCTCAGAAATGGGATGCTGTGCGAATGTTCGAGGAGTCCGACAACTTCTTCAAGTCATTGGGCCTGGAACCAATGCCTTCGGAATTCTGGGACAAGTCGATGCTGACCAAGCCTGCAGACCGTGAAGTGGTGTGTCATGCCTCAGCCTGGGATTTCTACAACCGCAAAGATTTCAGGTATGCATCTGGGAATTAACATTTTGCAGTTGGTGACGCATTAGTCCAAAATTCCTTTAATGAAATGTGTTGATTTTCCATGGAGCCTCTTATCTGATTTTCCAGGATTAAGCAATGTACAGTGGTGACCATGGATGACCTGATCACGGTGCATCATGAAATGGGTCATGTGCAATATTTCCTCCAGTATAAGGACCAGCCCATCTCGTTCCGTGAAGGCGCCAACCCGGGATTCCATGAAGCCATCGGAGACGTTCTGGCGTTGTCAGTGTCCACACCCAAACACCTTAACACCATCGGTCTGCTCGATAAGGTCGAGGACAACCACGGTAAGACTCAAAAGCTCTTCATGACCTTTGGAGGACATTACATCAAATAGGGCTGAAGCTTGACGTGGCAAAGAAGTGACAGATGAACATCATCTTAAGTTACCTGTACATCCCAGCCACCCTTCAGAATGTTGTAGTGTAAAACGCACTCTTATGCAGAGTTAAAATCATTTCTGGTGTTAATCTGTGCACAGAGAGCACCATAAACTTCCTGATGAGCATCGCCTTGGATAAAATCGCCTTCCTGCCATTCGGCTACCTGATGGACCAGTGGAGGTGGAAGGTGTTCGATGGCAGGATATCGAGTGACGAGTACAGCAAGGAGTGGTGGAATCTCAGGTGAGGAGAGAAGAAATGCTATCAGGAACATGGTGTACTATAGATTAAGTAATACACTGTCCAGGATGATAATTGCATCATTGTGTTATGTACCAGCTATAAATTTACAATCTCTTATCTCAGGCTGAAGTACCAGGGCTTGTGCCCACCTGTAACCCGCACAGAGGATGACTTCGACCCAGGTGCCAAGTTCCACATCCCGGCCAACGTGCCCTACATCAGGTACATAATCATAGCAGTTTCATGATTAACCATAATCATCTGTTTACTACTTAGTAGTGTTTGTGCCATATGTCCTCTGATTGTACAGTGATATGGCCGGGCACTTTATGCCACGTAATATATCTTATCTTCGTCTCTGGTTTTCGCACATAAAATGTAATAACATGGTCACATAAACTTCCTCCGAAGCAACAGCTTGTATATAACCAGTTAGATAAGTAAGGAAATAAAACATGGGTTGTAATGGGAAAGAAATCAACAACGGTGGTGACAGCAGCAATGATAAATATAACAAATGTTCATTAATTAAACAATATCACATTTAACCCATTTGTAGAAGCCTTACCATCCTCATTAGGCGTCAATTGCCTGCTTCATTTCTGAAACGGAGTTGATCGCAAGTTGGCGATTAAGTTATCTGTCGATTTTGAAGGATTTAGGATTCCTCTTAATAATCATTCGCGGGGACGATTGTGGACGGTGGAGAAAAGCACTACTGTAACCACCCTTTCCAGTTACATGAGCACACAGACGCCCATGATTGTCTAGTGTCACTATGATTGATGTGACCGCCACTCTGCTCTCTAGACTCTTGGCTACGGATGGCTGCAGCGTGACATGGAAATCTAACTCATGATGCCCAGATGATATGCTGCACCACTTGGAACCTCTGTGAACTGCTTTTATAGAAAGGAATCAATGTCTTCTGACCAATCAGTTTCAAGTTCAAAATATTCGTAAACCATATATGCACAAACTGTTCTGAGAAACCCATTTTGTTTTTCTCTGTCAGGTACTTTGTCAGCTTTGTGATCCAGTTCCAGTTCCATGAAGCTCTGTGTAAAGCTGCGGGTCACACTGGACCTCTCCACACCTGCGACATCTATAAGTCTACAGAGGCAGGAAAACGTCTCGGGTCAGACACGCAATAAATATTACTTACCGGTTATGATAGTATACACAGTGCTGGACTCTTACAAACGTGTGGGGCAGAACAAGCTACATACAGCTGTGCTGTTGCAATTGTAATTTTACAATGTGTCTGTTTATTGAACAGACTTTTAACCACTTTCTTTATATTCTTTGTTTTTAGTGATGCGATGAAGCTGGGCTTCAGTAAGCCCTGGCCCGAGGCGATGACCATGATCACCGGCCAGCCCAAAATGTCTGCACAGGCTTTGATGCAGTACTTCCAGCCCCTCACCACCTGGCTAGAGCAGCAGAACAAGAATAACGGGGATATCCTCGGCTGGCCCGACTACAGCTGGACACCAACCACGAGTACGTGTGAAAGATGAATTTGCTTAATTCTGCTGCATGCGCTGGTCAAAATCAACTTTTGGGGGAAAAAATTATGCTGAAATGAAACATCAAAATGTTCTCATGTACAGTAATTGCATTTACATTTCAATCGCATTTAAGCTTCTTTAAACAATCATTTAACAGAGATTATGGTCATGATTTGGTCTGAAATAAAATGTTAAAAAATGGTCGGTGTTTGATCTTGTTTGAAAAAAAAAAAAAGATTTTATTGGCTGAAATGTATTTATTTAAAAAAAATATATTATTACCCAAACACACCTGATATTAACACAATGTCACAATATCATTCACATAAGTATTAAATATGAGGGCTATACTCAAAAGTAGTGCAAAAAAGGGGAAAACTTTTGCATTAACTGCATTTTCCTTGTATTTGTGGTTCAAATTGCACATGTTAGTAGACTTACTCTTCCTCTGTACCAGGCTTACTGAATTAAAGGTTCCGGACAGTAAAATTTTCTTTAAGCTGAAGTCCAAGTTTCTGTGTTCAAGTTTGTGTTAGGATTCATATATTTATATATACGGTCATTGTAGGTCTATAAAAAGAAGCAGTTAAGAATAACATTTGTCAATTTTAGTAACTACATTAAGCATGCGAACAATTTAAACTTTGATGACTTTTTATATTTCCTTGTATTTGTAAGGAATACAAACAATGTTGCTCCGTCATTCTGGGCTCTCAGTTTGGGTATTTGACACACCCTGACTCGGACTGCTGCAGATACTGTACACTATCTGTTATTTGAACAAAAGTATTTGGCCAAACCTGCAATGACATTGTATCCAAATACATATACTTCAATATGGAGTTGGTCCCCCTATACAAGCCTCCACTCTCCTTGGAAGGATGTCCACAAGATTTTGGAGTGTTTCTGTGGGAATTCATTCTCGTTGGACGAGAAGGCCTGGCTCGAAATCTCCGTTCCAGTTCGTCCCAAAGGTGCTCGATGTGGTTGAGGGCTCTGTGCGGGCCAGTCAAGTTCTTCCACACTGAACTCATCAAGCCATGTCCTTGCTTTGTCCACTGGAGCACAGTCATGTTGGAATAGAAAAGGGCCTTTGCCAAACTGTTGGAAGCATAACATTGTCCAAGATGTCTTGGTATGCTAAAGCATTATACAAAAAGATTGCCCTTCACTGGGAATAAGGGGCTTGATTGAAACACCTGAATTCAATAATTAACAACTTTGGCCGAATACTCTGGTCCATATAGGATATGTTTGCTCTAATGATTGATGGTTTATCTCATAGTGGTGCTTCACGTCGACTCAGTTTGAAAAGATATGAGACATACTTGATTCAAACTTGCCGCAGGAAGAATAAACATATATTGATCAGTCCATTTATCTTTACAGGTTCAGTTTTAATAGTGTACTTTCCTTTCCTTGGAGTAACCCGTGTTGTGTTGCAGTTTTGTTTCTTTTGCACACTCTGTACAAGGTAAACCATTCCGCTGATAGGCACACCCACCTCAAGGGAAGAAGCAATAGATTATTTATATATTGATTATTCTCAGTCATCAAAAAAGCATTAGGGTCCAGATAGAACTGACACTCGATCCAGATCCGGATGGTGGTCCGCCATTAAGTGATGCCTGGTATATACAAAGGTACATTTGTGCCAACGTTGAACCCAACTCTCGAATATTTGAAAACCCCTTTTCTCACAGTTTGATGGTCTCCCATTGGACTACAGAACATTTATAGAAATAACACCACTGAAAAGAGCAATGTCCGCAGATAGATGAGGACATTTAAAGATGGGGAAACCAGCATTAGAGACAAACCAAGAAGTGGGAGATCATCAACCGAGAGAAAGGATTTTTAAAGATGAGTGAGCTCAATGATGGTGAAAAAACGATGTTGTGTAGTACCTTTGTATAGAGGAAGAGTTACTCTACCAACATGTGCTATTTATTAACTGACCATTGTCAGTGAACACTTTAGCATTACTTTCAGTGCGAACCTTCTATGTGTGGCAAAATTCAAGTGGTTGTAAAATCAAAAGATGCAACTGGAATCAGTTGGACATGTCTTGAGCATTAAACTGCTCTGTTTACTCTGTGCCTCACCTGTGTCCTGTAGCAGCTGCACATGTGGAGGAGAACATTCCTACTGTGGATTTCTTAGGCTTGAATGTGGATGAAGCTGCAGCTGTAGCTGGACAGTGGGTTCTACTTGTGTTGGGCATCGTTCTTCTGGTCTCCACTTCTTTCCTGGCCTTCAAGTACCAGAAATCCAGGCGCCTAAACAAGAAGTCCATCTCTCAAATGGAGCTCAAATAGGAATACACATGTAGGATAAAGGTCCTGTATTTGATTTCCCTACAAACAAAACCCTTGTTTATTTATTAATAATTTCTTTCGGGTCAAATTAGTTTGACTATGCAAAAAGAAAAACGAAGAAGTCCAAGTGTTGTAATTTATTTGTACAAAAATATATTAAATGTTGGGTGGGTTTTCAATGATTTGTTTGTAAAGGCCAAATTGTGTATGCATTTTTAGATTAATTTTATTGGTAAATACATTTATAATAAATACATATTCAAATTTTTGTTCTTGTCTTTTCTCTGTGGTCAAATTGCTGGAAGCTGGGGTCAGACCGCAGGGTCAGCCAGGATACAGCGCCCCTAGAGCAGAAAGGGTTAAGGGCCTTGGTTGAAGGGGCAACAGTGGGCAGCCTGGCGTTCCTGGGACCCCCAAATCTTCCGATCAGTAACCCAGTAACCCACAGTCTTTAACTGTTTGAGCCACCACTGCCCTTAAAAGCACTGTATCTGCCTCCGAGTGGCGCAGTGGGTTAAAGCATCTATCATCTGGGATCGCAGGTTCGAATCCCGGTGATGCTGCTTTCCTCTCACAGCCGGAGGCACAGAGAGAGCTAAATTGGCCGAGCTCTCTCAGGGGGAGGGATGAGAGGTATTAGTGTTCCCACATTAATAGAGCACGGCTCTACACCATTCAGGGGCGTCTGCGGGCTCGCGCACGCGGAGGGAGCGGATAGCGCTGTCCTCAAGTGTGTTACGCCACCCCCAACGGTGCGCGAGCAAACAGTTCTAAAAGATGCGGTCAGCGACGTCACGTAGTTCGGAGGAAACACATGATAGTCTGCGACCCTTCCGGCTGAATGGTAGTAAGTAGCCTTAATGTGGGAGCCCCCTAGCGGGGAGGAATTGGACACGATTAGATTAGGGAGAAAATCGGGGTAAAAAGAATTGGACAGACTAAATTTATAAAAAAAAAAGTTAAAAAAAAAAGGACTGTATCTTGTTCATGGTTCATGGATCCTAGGGTTTGTCTAGGAGCACTGGACATGAGGCTGGAGTATACACTGGGTGGGGTTCCGTCCCCAAAAAAGGCACTACAGTATATACACATGTATGGCAAGTTAGTATACCTATTGGAAAGTTATTTTTAGAGGTGAGAAGAAACCAGAGATGGGATAGATCCTGGAGCTACCACCATGCTACAGTACATTAAAAAGTCTGTGAAGCCTAATATTTAAATAAGTAATATACAATAAAGGTTAAAAGGTAGCAAGTCATCATTATTAATGTATAATTCAGCTTTCAAATACACTGCCTGGCCACATTTCATTTTAATGACTTTGATCATGACTCACAAGGTTGTGCGCGGTTCATGTGTGTAAATGATTCTTCACGCTCCCAGAAACACTTTCACAATTTGAATCATGAAATATACCTGTGATATCAGGGAGGAAAAACTTAATACTGTAGATGTGATAACCTGGTCATTCAGTACATTCAGGTCGTCAGCTGACTTTATTTTATTGCCACATAACGTTGTTGAGCCTAGACATGAGCAACTGAAGCAACCCCAGATCATAACACTGCCTTCAGAGGATGTACAGTGGGCGCTATGCATGACGGGTGCATCGCTTCATGAGCTTCCCTTCTTACCCTGACGCACCGGAACAGGGTTGATCAGAACTCATCAGACCACATGACTTACTCTTTATGCTGCCTAGCAAATTAAAACTATTTTTTCTCTGATAAGTCTCACTAACAAGTGGTTTTCTTATGGCCATACAGTAGCTCGGATTTATACTGTTGAATGTTTAAGAGATCTGATGATTTTTTTTTTTTCTGACCACATTTCTTCAGCAAAGTTGACAGTTCAGCACTATCCTTCTTTAATTGAATAGTATGTTGAAGGCTAATGTACTGTATGGCTAATTTCAAAACTCTTTAGTTGTTTTCTTTGCTTGATGCAGGCTATTGATTTGGTCCTTTTGAAATGACGGCTTGTTTTGGCCTGGAGGTGTGTGTCAAGTTAAAAGAAAATAAAAATCCAATTAAACCTAGTTTAAACAGCTATTTTCTTTCCCACTACATTAAAAAAAAATATTCAACATATACAATAGTAAAGACATTATCAGTCAAATGCACTGGAAAAGCAATAACAAGGCAATAACAAATACCTTTTGTACAAAACATTTTAATATCTGGCGTCTATAAAACGAAGAACCACAAGTACTCTCTGCCCCTTATACGAATTACTGAATCATAATTTCTGGATATAATATTAAACATGGGCCGGATTTTGACCTAGTGTAATGATTTACTCAACTTTCTTCTATTTGCTACAGCAGGTCCTAATGACAGTGTCACAAAACAGCTGATAGAGATTCTTTCACAGAACGATAAAGAAGAAAAAACAATTTGAACTGGAATTAAACTCTCGCTGTGCACTACAAGCTAACAGAGACACAAAAAGCTGTTCTAGAGTATTTTCCAGTGTATTGACTCGTATTTGTTATATACTGTACTGTACGTACATACATGTATAAAAATAAATATCAATTCAGTGATGTGTGAAACTCGTCCCTGTGCTATAATTCACTGTGCCTCGTTACCAGGCAGTGTCGTTGTGTCTTTGATATCTTTTGGGCAGAAAAAAAAAAAGAGATACTTGCTACGAAACTGTCAATCTGTACAATAATTCATAATTCATAGTTAAACCTCAGACTGCGGAAATATCTCTCACAGTGTCAGTCCGAGGGTGAGCATCATCTGTGATACATAAAAAAAACAAAAACAAACTAATATCAATAATAATAATAATACACAAAAGCTATTCTTGGGGAAATGTTCTTCAATAGGTTCAATAAAAAATCAATAAAAATGTTAAAGGTACATGTGCCCAAGAGAAAGCAGAACACTTGTTGATCTGTGACACAATATCGCACCAGACAACGACAACAACAAGAAGAGCAACATTTCTCCCAAAGGTCCTCAGTTCTTTATGTAGTTCATCAGTGTTGGCCCCCAAAAAAGCCCAAACCCCAGAGTCTGTTCCATTTAGTCACGTTAACCTTCAGCCATGGCATTCCTTTAAACCGGCAGCCGAGCGGACGCTTTCCAAGTTCAGTAGTAATATTCTTGCACTTCTGTCCAGTTGGTGACCCAGAGTTTTTTGCTGAGCTCGTGCTCAGGCTGGAAAGCCCTGCTCAACTTGTACCTCTCCTCCCTGCGTATTTTCACTCCATGGTACTTAGGCATCACCTTGTAGTAGACAGCTCTTTTAAAGAACCCACACTGCGTAACAGAAACATAGAGTGAGAAGAGAAAGAGGAAAATTATTACAAAATTATTCACGTGGGATTAAATACGCGTCTCACTGCCAGCGAACGAGAATTAAATAGCTTTTTGAAGAGAAAATCTGGCAGGAAAGCTCATTCAGAGAGAGGCTGCGTGTGATTTTCCATGCTTCATTTGTATGGAATTGGGAATCGTTTGTGCACAAAAAAAAAAAAAAGAGATTAATTAGCTGAAAAAGGTACCGTTTCCAAAACAAGCACCTGTTTGAGCAATCGGAATGAGACTGTGAGAAAGATAACCCTTATAGTGTTAACCTTAGCAGGCAAATGATTTAGCTGCGGAAAAGGAAAGAGAAAGTCCTCTGATCCAAGAAAAGCAAGCACCAGTCTGTTCAGAGTGCTTAAATGCAAGGGAGTGAGTCAGAAGAGGAAAAAGTGCAAAATAGGAAAATAGGTGGAAACGATTCCACGGTGGCTGCATTACCGAGGCGCACCAACATGGGACACCATGGGGCCGACGGAGGCCCCGTACGGTCTCAGTAGTCCTCGGTCAGCTTCTCAGTCTCAGATGGCTGGATCTTCATCTCCGCTTTTTGGGCCTTGGCTTCATACATCTCCCTTCGACTGGCACGTTTAAAGAAACCACACTGCAGGAAAGATGGGACGATGGATCGGAATTTGATTAATAGATGACTTGACACGAATGGCGCTGAAGTGCTGTTCCACAATGTGGATCTAAGAAAACTGGTGAGACTAACTTTCTCATGGGATTTGAACCCAAAACAAACAAACAAAAACAAACATACTGGAAAAGAACAATATATAGAGTTCATAATGTGGTACAGTATGTTTAATGATACATGCATTCCTCTGCTAATTAGTCCAAGTCATGCAAATTGCCAGAGAAATGTTTTATTAATGCTGAACGTCGATCAAACGCCTTCACCTTACTGAACGATCACCGCATTGGATCCATTCATTGAAGTCTAACACTGTTAGTATTCATACAGTACTGTAAACATCTGACCATCTGAAAGCACTTTTGTAATCATAGTTTTTGTGGTCAGAGTCACGTTAATTCCTGACCAGTGGCTATACTCAACCTTTGGAAATAATTTACTCACGAAAATCTTTCAAGCAAAAAAACAGGACAGTTAAGAAGACAGTGTAAGTGTGATAAAACAGGTATAAGTATCCAATTTGAGGATGCTTGAATTTTCAAGCGGTGTTAAAGTCAAACCTTTTGATTGTGACTTTTGATTGTGCAGAATAACAGAACACAGTTATGATTGTTATAAAAACTTCCTTTATTTCTCTATATAATCGCCTGCTACACTAATGCGCTTATCCCAGCATGTCACTAGTGCTTGGATACCATCAAGATAGAAAGTTTTCTCAGTTCACCAGAGCCATGTTTAGAGTGCCTGCTTCAGGTCTGAAACACTAGCCTCCCAGGAACTCCTTTAATGGCGCTTTACAGTGCATGAGCAGTCTGTGGCCCTCTAACCCTGGTCAGACTACACTGGATTTTCTTCAGCAGGATGATCCATTATGTCTGTTACATTAAAAGACTACATCCCTAGCTATTTCTTCTCACATGCACCATGCAACATTAAGTACTCTAAAATGGGACACAACTATCTACCATGACTGCTATACACCAAAAAGGAAATTTGTGTTTGTTAAACCGTTGTGGTGACATTGGGAATACGTTGGTATGAGGTTGTTTTTGAAAGATGAATAACTTCAGGTGGCTTAGTGGTTAACGCTGTCGCCATGCACCTCCAGGGTCTGGGTTCGAATCCTGCCTCGAGTCTACAGTATGTGCATGGAGTCTGCATGTTCTCCCAGTGCCTAGTGAGTTTCCTCCCACAATCCAAAGACAGATTAGGCTAATTGGAAATGAGCACAAATAAGTACGCGTGTGTGCCATGCGAAGGATTGAAACAGGAGTGGGGTACAGAGTGTACCCCGCCCCCTGCCTTAAGTCTCCTGGGATAGGCTCCAGGACCCTCGCAACCCTGTATACAGGATAAAGCAGTATAGATGATGAATGATTGAGTGACTGAGAATTACTTTGAAATGATGTTGACTAATGTTGACTAATCATCTAACTTGAAGATGAGATAATTGAACAAATGCCTCTAACACAATGTTGTAACGTTGTAACTGTTCTGACTTCAAAATAATATTGAGAGCAAATCGACAGCTTGAGTGGGGTTCAAACGCTGGTTACTGTGGTGAGAGTGCTCCGTGCATAACCCTCAGGACCATTACAGAACATGCTGTTGATGCCAGTAAATGTGCAGACATAACGACAGGCAGCACAAAACAATACTGGACAACAGCAATTTACTGTAATATTAAACTGGAAAGCAGCCAAAAGGGAAAAAAAAACAACTGCTAACGATCTGTTCTGTTAAAGTGGATGTGATGACGTGCAAACGCCATATTACAGTAGAATAATAGAGAAGGAACATTACAACACTAAGAGATGTGTGACATGAGATCTCATGCCCATCCCAGTCTCAGTTCGAAATCCTAAACCCTGTTAGAAACTTAAGGGAGCATGAATGTGGTCAGACGATGACGTTAATAGGCATAAATGCAACAAATAAAGGTTACAATTCCGTTGTTTTGAGGTTGTGCATGGATCAATTCAATGTTATCTCAAGGTCATTTTATCAAAGTCATTCTAACTTTCAAAAACAATGTTGTCCTGACATTGTACAGAATCCCAACATTGTTAGAACTTTGTTCCAACGGTTTTCCAATGTTGTGGTTCCTTCTGGATAAGAAGCTCCTCAACTTTTCTTTTGTTTACTAGCGTAAAAAAAAAAAAAACCTTCCTTTTTTCTCTATTGGCTCACAAGCCTTTTAAATTCGCAGGCCACAACTTACAGAACGTAGATAAAGTCAGCCTGAAGCAAAAGTAACTGTTACCAGCTGCAAATGCACATCTGTCACATCCTGCAACCTTTCCCCTTCAGTGAATTGGCGTTTCCACTTTAATAACCTTATTTGTGTTTGAGTCTGAACACTGCTCTATCTGGAAAAGCAATGTGCGGCAAGAGGTCACAATTTGCTAATACAACCCCTGGCAAAAATGATGGAATCACCCTTCTCAGAAGATGTTCATTCAAATGTTTAATTGTGTAGAAAAAAAAACAAGCACATACATGCCACAAAACTATTTTCA
>JAQQZT010000006.1:5659018-5679760 GCA_030068275.1 Clarias platycephalus
TGTGTGTGTGTGTGTGTGTGTGTGTGTGTGTGAGAGAGAGAGAGAGAGAGAGAGAGAGAGAGAGAGAGAGAGAGCATCCAGCTCAGAGTTTTGTTCATAACATCTGGCAACAGCTGGCTGTCATTTACTAACTAAATCCTTTAACAGCTGAGGCCTGTCAGGAGCGCATTAAGTAGGATTGACCCAAGGCTTGTCCTCTCTCACCAGTTCAAGCACACTGTACACAGCCTTCCCAGAGACACACACCAGGTATCTAATGGTTGCCAGATAGTCTGGTACTCTTTGTTATTAAACACAGTGAAAAAAACATGGCAAATAAAAAATTTACACATTTTCCAATTACCTGTCCATTACAAAAGCAAGATCTAAGAGCCATGGTAAACTGCCACAATTTAATAATAATAATAATACATTTACATTTAATACAAGTTAATATCTTTTAAACATGGAATTACTGTGTTTAATTTTTTTTATTGTAGTTTAATTTCCTTCTGAAAACCAGTGCGTGAAAAAGCATACATGAATGTTAAGTTAGTCAAGCATATTGCAATCCATAACATTCTGAAGGTTGTGAACAGAAAACTGTATTACAGATATGCTGTGGTCCATAGGTGGAGAATCCGAGGCTGAAACTATAGGTCCTTTTATGTATAATTCCAATTCAAATAGACTTTCACCTCCTTCCTACTGTTGGAAATACACTTTGGATAACATGTATGACCATTTGAATGTTATATACTGCTATCCAGCAATCAAGAACTGGTTGCCAATGACAAAACACAACAAAGCCCTCAAATCTCAAATTCTATCCCTCGACTCTGGGCTTATCACAGTAACTATTGGCTCAAAGCAAATCTACCCTATCCAGCCAAAACCTATTTAGACACCCCATCACATCCGTATGTACTTTTTGAACATCTTGTTCCAGATGTTTTTGTTTTTTTTAAATCCCACTTTGCTGTCCTCCACTCATCTGGGAAGGCTTTTTATTTTGGGATTTTGAAGCATGACTGTGGGGATTTGGGTTTATTCAGCCACCAGAGCATTAGTAAAGGTCAGGGGCTGATGTTGTGTGAAGAGGCCTCGGGTGCAAGCGCTTTTTCCAGTTTCTCTCAAAGGTGTTCAGTGAGGTTGAGGTCAGGGAAAGGTATTTCACTCTAACCTTAGGAAGCAATGTCTTTGTGGAGCTCACTTTGTGCACTTTTGAGCTTTGTCTCATGCTGGAACATGTTTGGTCCTCTTAGTCACAGTGAAAAGGAATCTTAATGCTATACCATAAAAAAAAAACTTCTATACAATTGTCAACTTCCAACTTTGTGGCAACAGTTTGGGGAAGAACCACACACGGATGTGATGGTCATGTGCTCTATGTCCTATTAATTACAGTGTAAGAAGTGCCTCCAAGAGGTTTGTTAGACATGAATAACTTGTAGGATGAATGAACAACCAGTAAAAATTACCTTCAGTACATCCTCAACCAGACTCTACATACTGGTTTATTTATCATGGGCTACAGCCTTCCTTTAATCCAGCTTTGAAGTCTTGAGTCATACTTTTACATGTTTTCTATTAAAAGATGTGATTGTGAATAATTTTCTTGAAATGAAGGCGTAGCAAAATTGGCAACAGCCTCATCTGTGGCAAAACAATTCTATTATATTTAAATAAACAACAGTGAACCATGTGCTTTCACAACTTCACAAAAGCTATAAGTTTGGTTGTGTTGTGTTAAAGTGTAATAAGTACTGCTAAAAAAAATATGAGGGCCATTCAAGTTAAACTGGGACTTTTGCTTGTGAAGAATAACAGTATAAATTATGAGAGTAAAATCTCTCTTTATTTTTCTCGCTATATATAATCCCCTGTTACACTAATACACTAATGCAGTGTTTCATTAGAGCTTGGATACCATAAGTGTAGAAAGTCTTCTCAGTACGCCAGAGCCATGATCAGACTGCCTGCTTCATGTCTGAAATGCTGGCCTCCCAGAATCCCAAATACAGTATATGGTATAGAGATGGCTTGGAGCGAGATCATTGAACGGATTGTATGGGCATGTTGAATGTTCATGGGAACGACTACAGTGGGCTCCGAGCCACCTCAGCCAGGAAGGTCATTCACAGATATATGGACTTCTTTAAAACCTTTGCACCATTCAAAAGTTTTATCGTGACTGAGAGTATCATCACTGTACTGTGCTTCAAGTCCCAGTTTCACTTGAACACCCCTCATATTAAGTGCTCAAAATAAAAAATTATTGGTGTGTGTGTGTATGTGTTTGTCAATTATGAACATTATTCGGCTGTGGGAGCTCACATGTGGTTTGTCTGATTAAAAGCTACATGCATTCATGGACGTTCTTTGGACTCGGCTTATTGATGTACTTTATTGGGGCCAAGACTTTGTGTATCAAACTGTCCATGTGCTGTCTATTTTAGTCTGTTTAATGAGTGTTGAAAGTGTGACTATTTAGTTAGTGTGTATGAGGGTCATGGCTTTTGTGTGGTGTTACCTGTTGGTTGTAATGTACATTTTATAGTGGGCCACACAATAGGCTTTTGTTTGGAGTGGCAGCACCTGACAAACACAGCTGGTCACATTATAGACAAGGGAAGGCAGATTTTGGTGAAAGTGATGATGTATGGTTAATAGATGTTCAATCCAGGTTCTAATAAGTGACCTTCCTGCTTTCACCATTTGTAATTCTCCTGATCATTTTTGGTTCCATAAGGTCTCCTTAAGACCATGTCTACTCAGGACCCCCTGGAATCAATCTCAACTTGATCTCACTCACTCTCATTGTCTATACCGTTTTATCCTGTATACAGGGTTGTGTGGGGCCTTCCAGGAAACTTATGGCCATTGCAGGGCACACACATATAAATTCATTTACACACCACTGGCAACTTGGGAATCCCAGTTAGCCTAATCTGCATATCTTTGGACTGTGTAATGAAGCTGGAGTAGCCAGAGGAAACCCACCAAGCACAGAGAAAACATGCAATCTCCATGCACACAGACCCTGAGGCATTTGGGTGCAGTTGGGATGGGAGGAAACCTGAGCGCCCTGAAGAAACCAAATGGACACCTGCACTATCTGCGAGTGTAAACCTGCAAAAGCAGCCAATTATTTTTCCTGCATGTTTTTGTAAGGAACCTAAGTTCTAACCTAACTTGAAACCTAAGTGACATAAAATTCCTTTTTTTATTTTAATTTTTTACTGATACACAGGGTAATGTATATAGAATGTATAATCACAAATAAAAAAGTTAATAAGAGAAATTAGGTTAATTGCAGTGCAGCCATTGATGTGCAATTTAATATGTGACAAAGTGACAAAGTATTAATTGTTCAAATACCTAAGTAATTGTGCAAAGAACAGCATGTGACAATGAAACATGTTTGTAATGGCAAAATATGCAATAGTGAGAGTAACAATTTTTTTTAATACCAATTGTATACAAAATTCCTTGCATACAAAATGAGCAATGGACATGACTAAATTTTGACAACAATGTCCTTTTAACACTTAATTATTATTTCACTGTTATAAATAAAATGCATGTTTTGTAATATACACCGTAAATACAGTATAACCATCTCTAAACATTCTAATATAATAATCAAAGGCATTACTTTACTGATTAGACCAGAGCAGGTGGATAAAACAAATATAGGAAAGTTGTGATGAGTTGCCTTCAGGCTTTGACATAAATGCTGCAACATATACACATACAGTATGCTACAAGGGGGGCAATTTTCAATTTTTCGAGAAAGCTTACCTTGCTGAACTATGGTTAGTTAATCTTTTTCACATGATTGACTCTGCTAGATTATATTTAAACCATTTGTTTGGTCTATTTTCTTGGGTTTGCATCATGACCGTGCTTGACTAGTTGATCAACTCTTTTATATGTTTAAAGATGATTTAAGATTTAAGATTATTTTTAAAATGCTGGTTTTTGTTGTAATTTTTAATTGTAGCAAATATCATTAATTCTAGTGTATTCTAAAAAGTCATTGTAATACACTTTATTGTTTATAAATGTAGGCATGGCAGCAGAGTGGTACAGAAAGTTTACCAGTATGATGCCTAGCTACATTAAATTGCCCCTGTATTTGAAAATGTGTGCATGGTGCCCTGCAATGAACTTAAATACTATAACTATAGCATCTTATTTGTTTGTTCCACACAGCCATGTCAAGCGTATCTTGACCTTCCATTATTTACCACTTCGGCGTGTCGTTTATAATGTTACAGGAAGTGGTCGGTACTGCTGTAGGGAGTGCTGCTGAGTGGGAAGAATTTTCTTCCAAGCTTTATTAAATTCTTGGTTGAATTTCTGGGAGAAGGATGGGGGGATGTGTAAGGCAGTTGTCACCGTATATATTTGCTTATGCATGAGTGTGCATGCATTACATGAATTGAATTTGGACCAACTTTGAGGCTTTATATGGCTTAACTTATAAATTGGTATGAGTAAATGTATCTAAAATTTCTGATTATAAGATCATTGTAGATAACGTTATTTAGCATCTTTTTAACACTTTTAAACATTTCACATTCCATTTTCTTATTGGTTTTTTAAACTGATTTTTCTTTTCAGTTTTTGAGAAATTATAATAATAACAATAATAACAATTATCTATATATTTAAAGCTATTCTATTATTCAAAACAGTTACAAATAAACAGTTTCTGACTAATAACTAAAACATTTAGATAATAAATCTAACATTTATAAAAATGGAAAAAAGTGAATATATAATAATCATAGTAAATGTCTGTTTATTACACCTAAAACCAAGTGGACTTAGTTATAGATACATTAACTTAAGTTGTTAAATTGTCTCATTTTGTTGGTTTTGTATCAAAAATAACAACTGGTAGATAAATGTAAAAAAAAAAAAAAAAAAAAGCAAATAGCAAGTGAAAATATATTGAATCTACTGACAGTGCCAAAACTACAACTGGTTTGCTGACCATGATATTACTGTGCCTGATTGGTCTGTCAAGTAGCCTGACCTGAACCCCATAGAGAAACTACGGGGCTTTTGTGAAGAGGAAAGATGAGAAACACCAGACCAAACAATACAGATGAGCTGAAGGTTGCTATCAGAGCAACCTGGTTTTCAGTAATGCCTCAGCAGTGCCACAGGCGGATCGGCTCTATGCCACATGTATTGATGCAGTATTTCATATTAAAGCACCCTGACCAAATACTGAGTGCCAAAATGAACAAATTATTTTAGAATTTCCGTATTCAAACTTCTTTTTTTCACTGATTTTCAAAGATTCTAATATTTTGCAACACTGGATGTTTACACTGGATATTCATGAGCTGTAGGCCATAATTACTGAAATTAAAACCAATAAACAAGAAAAGCTTGAAATATTTCACTTTACACATAATTCATCTAGAATACATCACAATTTCACCGTTTGAATTACATTTGTAAATTTCCTTGCTTAACTCCTGTTTCAAGCGAACTATTTCAATGTCTGTGGCTTTAAATGCCAATAAATGCCAGAAGCCCATGTTCCTTTGTGGAAGCGTATTTTTGTGTTTCCAGAACACAGGAATCTGGACTTCTCTAAAAACTGTGCTGAGGATTCCTGTCAAAGGAGAGCTATGTAAATGTAATGTAAGTTGTTTCCTTCTTTTCTCTGCTTGCCCGTAAAGATGTGTTGGAAATGTGGGGAAATTATTTACAAAATACATATATAAGAAAATATAATATATAAAAAATATATAAAATAATATACATAAAATATATTTTTTAAAATAATGAAAATGTAAGTTGTGTTAAGGCTCTAACTTACTGATTGGAAGATCGGTGGTTCCAGCTCCATCTCTGCCAGGTTGCTATGACCTAAGCCTACTAACAAAAAAGCTGGGATATGCAAAGAATAAATAATTTCACTGTGCAGTAATGTAAATGTGATGAATAAAGGCTGAACTTTTAAGTTTTTAATATATAATAATAATAATAATAATAATAATAATAATAATAATAATAATAATAATAATAAGTCATCTTAGTAAATTCTGTCTGGAGTCGCTCAGATGTATTAACACTATTTATTTTCTAGACCTCAGAGGAAGCTGCAGCTGTCCGTACTTCCA
Organism: Clarias platycephalus; assembly: GCA_030068275.1. Lineage (NCBI taxonomy): Eukaryota > Metazoa > Chordata > Actinopteri > Siluriformes > Clariidae > Clarias > Clarias platycephalus. The sequence continues at coordinate 5,665,147 of JAQQZT010000006.1, forward strand.
GGAGGATTTCATAGAGTTTAAGAGAAACAATTGATTTAGAGGAAAAGGGTTTTAATTTATAATCTTCACTACACAAGAGCTGGCAGAAATCTGGAACCGTAGATTTATCCTGTAATTGCAGGCTTAAAGCGAGACCTACAAGGCATCTGCCAAAGGAAAAACATTGAGGAACTCTGCAAAGGAGTTTAATCTGAGCTCTTAGCTTTACTTTTAAGGAGTTAAAGATTTAGGAAATGTTTGATCTTTATCTTGATGTAAACGTGCACTTGTGGAGGCTCTAGCCGAGGAACAGACCAGGTGATTAATGAAGCTTTCATGTGGAGGCGCTTGCTGTCGTTCACACACAGATAACACAGCATTCCCCAGCTACCAGAAATATGTTTTGTTTAATCAAAATCATTCACTATATGGACACATAGTACCATAACACAAGGTATAATTTGATAGCCCTGGATATCTTCTTAACAATAGACAGTAATGTAGTAGGTCTTTCCGTGCTAACTCACATGACAAAGAACAAATGCTTATGCAAATTGTCTATTAACTTGTCCAGGCATTTAACCTCATATGAACAGCTATAGCAGATACTCTATCAAACAAGCTGTCGTGATATGCAATGTCTTGTTTAAAGACCATGACGTATTATCAGCACACAAGGAATTAATTTACTGTACTTTTACTGGGTATGATGGCCACTCTGACAGAAAGATATACTTTGCCATTATAAGAGAATAAATGTAATTTAGCATCTATTTTTGTGAATAATGATTCTATTAAAAATCAGAGGAGATGGACATGTCTCGAAGTAGACTCAAGTATGATGTTATTAGCTCTTGGAAATTAACATTTTAGCCCAATTTTGTTTAGAATGTTTCTTTTTTTAAAACAAATTTACCCAGTTTTTAAAAAAGCTATATATTTTTTTATATCTTCTGTAAATGACATCAACTGGCATATATATAAACGACGACTGTCATTTGGAGCAGTCATTAAAACTACAGGTGCCTGTTTTACATTTTTCATATATAAGATTAACAAAAATGCCATATTTGTGTTCAGTCACACATAGCAAAAGGTATTTAAAGAGTGATGTACCATATATATATATATATATATATATATATATTTATGCATTTCCTTGGTATTTTCCATGGACCTGCTATGAGCGTAGTGGAAATACATTGCATGGACGAAAGTATTTGGCCAAACCTGTTAATTACTGAATTCAGGTGTTTCAATCAAGCCGTTGGGCCCAAGTGAAGGGCAAACTTGATGCTTCAGTATATCAAGACATCTTGGATCATGCTATGCTTTCAACTTTGTGGCACCAGTTTGGGGAAGGCCCTTTTATATTCCAACATGACCGTGCACAAAGCAAGGACTATAAAGACTTCTCGTCCAAACTTCTCGTCCAACATCAGTGTCTGACCTCACAAATGCTCTACAGAATGAATGGGCACACACACACACACACACACACACACACTGTTCAACGGAATCTGTTCAACGGAACGAAAAAAACAGGAGCGCCATAGCAGCCACATTGTCTCTAATTAAACAGCAACGCCATCTACCGTCTTCTGCCCTACATTACAGCAAAAATACACTTTTTAAAAATTTATGTTTACTGTATAGATCCCAAATTGCCCGTATTGTGCAAATGAGTGTGTGAGTGTGTGTATGTGTGTGCTCTGCGATGGATTGGATGTATCCATCCCCTCGTGCCCTAAGCCTCTGGGATTGGCTCCAGGTCCCCGCGACCCTCAATACAGGATAAAGCGGTATAGAAGATGAGTGAGTGAGTGTGAGTTTACTGTAGCCTATATGTATATAATTTATATGCTAATGTATTTTTTTGTAAATAGAACGATTTTATGTAGAAAATATTAACTGGCAAAATGAATGGCTTTAGCTGGGTTTTCACAGATTGGTTCACACATACCTGATTTTAATAAAATAACATGACACCTAAAGCACCATCCATCCATCCATCCATCCATCCATCCATCCATCCATCCATCCATCCATCCATCCATCCATCCATCCATCCAAGAATCTCTATAGTCCAACAGTGACCACTGGGGGCCACTGGTGACCATTATATTTATTCCCATTTGTACAACCGTGGTATTACCTCCGGTCAACATTCACACAGGCAATTTGGAAACAACAATTAGCCTAATCTGCATGTTTTTGGACTGTGGGAGGAAACTGGAGAAGCCAGAGGAAACCCACCAAGCAGAACATGCAAACTCAATGCATACAGACCCAATGCAGAACCCAGGGCCTAGAGGTGCAAAGTGACAGTGGTAACCATTAAGGCACCATGCTGCCAATGTACTACAGATTATTTCATAAAAAGGCAGCACTGCTGGGCAAGCTCAACTGGTGTGGGCCTAGTGATCAGAAGGTTCTAGGTTCAAACACCAGCACAAACATGCTCTCAGCACCACCAAGCTGCCATTGGTGTGGAATTAATCAAGGCCCTTCCACCTTAACTGCTCATATGTGAAATAAAATAAAACAGTAAGTTACAAACCAATCAAATTCCCTTACCTACTCTAGTTTAGCACGTAATTCTATCTTTGCTTTGTTGCTAGGTGGTGGTGGTGCCCTCAGGGAAATCATTACCTTTAATATGAAAATGGAATTTTTTTATATCTTATATATATATTTATATTTATATACCTTTAATAATGAATGCAGATCACTACATTTAGCTCAAATGTACATACTAAAGATTCAGTGTGTGAGGCTACCACATCAGCAATAGGGTGTGAGTATATGAGGATAAAAAACTTAAGGTTCATTTGGGGATAGTGAATGTGGGTTTACTTGTTATAAAAATAAACTGTCATCATTAATTTATTGTAAAAAATGCATCATTTCATCAGAATATTTTTTTCAGCCTGTTGGAGGATTTGAATGTGTGTGCATGTTTGTGCGTGTGTATAAGCATGATTTCCTACAATAGATAAAGTACGGCCTTCATCTTGCTTATCAGCTTTATTTTTTTTTTTTAGAAATGTTCAGCATGTGCTGGGGTAGACTCATGATTCTAGCAGCGCAGAAGGTCTACTACACTTGTAACCACATGAGGGCGGTATTGCGTTAAAAACGACTTCAAGCGATCCAAAAAACAGCATCTACTTCATTTATAACGTCGTTCTTTATAACGTCTATTTTTCTGCTCATATAAACTTTATACTATGCAGAAACTTAGAGCTCGCAGTGTTTATTACCAAGGAATGTTGGGCAAAACGGTATAAGTGACTAACAGTTTAACTATTTTTTAAAGCGTTAAATCTTTTTTCACAGTTTAAAACTGAAATTTTATTTTAGCACAGACACTAGGCTCCAAGGAGTTAGATCATAGAAAAAAAAGAAGAAAAAAAAACGGTTGCTTATATGATTTAAATACTTTAATTGTTTTTTTTGTAAGTCACATTGAACTTAGGCTATATAGTACAAGAAAAAAATATCTCAGTGAGGAAACAACTAACCAAGCATAGTTTGCGTTTGTTTGTTTGTTATATTTCTTTAGAACATACAATTATATTACATTGTAATTTATCACAGTAAAATAAATAAATACATTTTATATGTATAACAAATAAATGTATAATATTTTAAAATAAAAATGAAATAAACTTCGTGCTGGTTTGCGTATAAAAATATTTTAAAACCTAATTCGTTTTTCTAAGTTTAATAAATATATTTATATAAATTCATTTATATAAATGCATACAATTTATTAAACACATTCTAATTAAATTGGGTGTGTTTATCCATGTATGTTTGTTGATTTTTAAAAATATATTTATTTTATTTATTTGTATGATTGTTTGGTTAATAAGTATTCCATGATGTATATTCCATACACACACAAGCTAAAACACATGTGTACGCATGAGATCATTTCCAAATATTTTAGGTCTATAGTCTATATTACACTGCACTACTAGATTCCCTTGAGCAGTATGCGACATAAAGGTACATGGAACAAGGCTAAAAGCACTGCCTCGCTGTAATGAGAGCATCGAGGAATGTCCCACTGGCATTCAGGCTTCTACTGAAAAGTCTTTCACCACTAAAACAAAGCCTCGAATGGTCTCTGAATAAGAATAGAAAAAGACAGGAGCTATCACAATGTTGTCTCTTGACCAGGAGACCCGTGCTTATGAATATTCACGTCAATGGAAATTGAATTAAAAACAAAAGCATGAAATGCAGCCATATAGAGAGAGAGAGAGAGAGAGAGAACGTTTGTATTGTATTTTATTATTAAATACAAGGGATCTATGAAGGAGAAAGAAACAGAGTAAAATAAAAATAAATTATACCTTTCTTTTGGCAAAGGATCTTTGGCTTGATGTGCGGGCTACTAGACAAGACTTTAATTAGGCTTAATAGCCTGAATACCCTTTTGGAATAAAAGAAAGGGAAATTTCACATACGGTGTAAGTTTTAATGGAATGCACAAAGTTTTTTTTCATTTAGTGGCGCTGAAAGGATTTACAAAAATATCCAGTACTGGTGTGTGTGTGTGTGTGTGTGTGTGTGTGTGTATGAGACTCTGCCCTGGGGGGAGAGAGAGAGAGAGAGCGACACGGATTCTTCCAGCCAATCAGAGAGCAGCATCCACCCGACCGCCCTATAATTTACTTTCCCAAGCTCGCTGCGTTGTCATTACAGGAGTAGCAGTTTCGTCTGAGAAGAGTAGAGAAAAGAGGAGCTCCAGCCCTTCCAGGATTCGCCTTAACGGCGTCCCACATTCTGTTTTTTTTTTTAATCATACACCCGTCGCGGGGAAGGACGTAACAGTGGGCGATTGTATAATTTTTTGCACTGTTTTTGTCCCGCACGATGAGTGGACCGACGTACGACAGGAAGCTACCCGGTATTTCTACTGATCTCTCCGGCTCTATGAGCTGCCACCCGGGCTCCAAGGACTCGCCTACACTACCCGAGTCCTCGGCCACGGACATGGGCTACTACACGACACACCAGGGCCATCACGATTACTACCCTGCTCAGGCGTATGCACAAGGGCCGCACAACGCCTCTTACCACCAGTTTAACATGTGCGCTATGAGCGGCGCGGCTCCCTACGGTGCCAAGGCTGAGTACCCTTACGGCAACGCGTACCGCCACCAGTATCCCCAGTACAACAGAGACGGACACACGCCGCCACAAAACGCAGGTGGGTCAAAGTTTGGAGTAAATCGGAAAACTTTTACATGTGTTTTAACTGCACACACACTTGCTGGAGTGAAGTTAAACAAACAAACAAACAAACTGGTAATCAGTGCGCGTTACGCATGACTACAACACAAAGCCGCACGCTGAATGAACACCTCGAGTGTTTATTCAACTTTACTCAAAATAGTGCAAATATTGGTCCAGAATTAGAAAAGGCAATGCATACCCGGGTAATCCATTATTGCGCACTCTATTATTGCAAAATTTAATTAATTTACTTTTCATTCCATCTCACAATAGACTGTGACCCTTACAACTCTCGTGAGTCAGTCTCAAATTGTGGTAGAGTGGTTATGAAAGTCTGATGTCTCACACTAAATATAGGCATAATTACATTTCTCTGATTTAAAATGCTTGTGAATATTGTAGAACATCCCACAACTAGACAATTCGTATTTTGGCGAATTGTTAATAATAAATATAAAATTTAATTGAAAAAGATAACAACTAAGTTATTATTATAGAAAATATTATAAACAAATGGTTATGTATTTCTAATAAGATTTATCTAAATTATTATTATTATTATTATTATTATTATTATTATTATTATTATTATTACAACACGAGTATAAGTTTACTTTAAATTTTTACCTAAATTGCACTTCACTCTAGAGTACATTACTGGAAAAAAAAAAGAATAAACAGTGTCTGGCTTCTATTACAGCCTCTTGTAAATATATTAGGTGTACATTATTCTATTATATGATAGAGTTTGTGTAAATAGTTTCTGTCAACAAGTATATCAATTCGTAGGCGTGATCCTGTCTTGGAACTAAATCCACACTAACTAGTTTACATTACTAAAATGAAGTATTATTTGACGCCTGTTTATAATATTTAAATCACAACAGTTATTATCTATAATTATGACGCGACAGAATAGCTTGACAATTTGCAGTTAGACCCATCCTAGACTAGTTTGACTAGTTGGCATTTCAGTTGGGCTGAAATAAACGCATTTAAAGATGCTGGCCTTACGAATTGCATATTTTGAAGCTCGACACCCTGTTAGACTGGTTGTTAGACGTTATGCTATAGGCTGGTTAACGCCTTTCAAAGTTATTTTATTGTTGTTGTTTTTTATACAGTGAAAGAGGAGCCAGAGACTGAAGTTCGGATGGTGAACGGAAAACCAAAGAAAGTGCGCAAGCCGCGTACCATCTACTCCAGCTACCAGCTCGCGGCGCTGCAGCGGCGATTCCAAAAGGCGCAGTACCTCGCGCTCCCGGAGAGAGCCGAACTCGCTGCACAGCTCGGCTTAACGCAGACCCAGGTACAACACACACACACACACACACACACACACACACACACACACACACACCAAGTACATTCACACCTGACTCGCCCATGACAGCCTTCGCTCCTTGCACACAAATAAATTCACATTCTAAGATTGCCCTGTACACACTGCACAGCTGCTCACAGATTGCAGAAACCAGTTTCAGTAGTTATTATTATTATGCGTCGGTTAATGCTGTTATTTATTGTTAAAGATTATTCTTATTACTTATGCACTATTTATAGCATGGGCTATAACTGGGCGTTGAAGAAGTGTTTTCAAAGTGATTCCGCGCGCGCACAGCCACACACTCACACACACATGTATTATATGTACACAATATGTATTTATTTTTATTTAAACGTACAACATACAGTATGTATCATTGTGGAATATAAATCGTGTCATGTGTCATTTGCGCGTGTGTATAAACAGACACACATTTATTACACGATTTGTATTGTATATGCATGACAATTTAACAATAATATTTTTATGACATAAACTATAACGGTGATTTCCCCTCTTTTTCTTGATCAGGTGAAAATATGGTTCCAGAACCGGCGGTCTAAGTTCAAGAAGCTCTACAAGAACGGTGAGATCCCGCTGGAGCACAGTCCCAACGCCAGCGACTCCATGTCGTGTAACTCGCCGCCGTCGCCTGCGCTCTGGGGAGACACCGGCGCGCACGCGAACCCGGTGGTCCGCAGTCACGTGACACCGGTGGCCCTCAGCTCGTCGACGCCACCCTACCCGGAAGACTACAGCGGCGCGGCGTGGTATCAGCAGCACGCCGGCCCACCGCAAAGCGTCTACTGACCACAGACTGTCACTCCAAGAGTTTAATATAAACATGAAAAAAGGGACAGAACTTTATTTTTGTAATCTTTATGTGTACGAGCGCCTATGCTGTTCGTCCGAAGATAAGCTGAAAAAATAAAACGAAAACGAAACAAGACAAAACACAAATCAAAAAGCTTGCTGACAACACTTGATCGTTTTTTTCGTTGAGAAAAAAGTGACTGATTAAAAAGCTAAATCAGCCTGAGAAGAGAAGAAAAGAGAAGCGAAGGGAGGAGAAGAGAAGACTGTGTTGCAGCCCTAAATTTATATGACGTGGTTTTAAATTATTTTACTTACTCAATCCCTTATTCATAATGATGTTTACGGATAGAAATGTTCAACTAGACTGTTTTTTGTTTGTTTACATGAGGAAAGATACAATCGTCCCAACATTTGTGCAGTTGCCCGACACACCCGCTACAATGATACCGCTTCAGAGACTCAGGACGTAACTTATATCAATTTGTACAAAATGTAGTTTTGTATATAGGCTATATATATGTGTGTGTTTGCGCGTGTGTGTGTGCGAGTGCGTGTGGGAGTGTGTTAAAATAAAACAGAACCACTAAACAATATTGTTTATAAACCCCAGTTTTATAGAGGATTCTCGTGCTTTTATTGTAATGTTGTTACAGGATGAATAAATGCAAATCTGAACTCATGTAAATGTTGTTATCTCGTCAGTCACTCGTTCCAGCACAATATGAGCACTATAAGGTGAAAGATACCCGTGCCATGCTAAATTGAAGAAACTATAGCTTATTGCAGGCATTTAAATGTCTTTAAATGTTTTTCTCCGTTTGGCACACATGATACATCAATCAGTATTTTAACTCCTCGTGTAACATTGTGCAAACATAAATCAGTTTTGTAGGATAACTACCACTTGTTCTCTTTGCACAGATGATCAGTGGTAGTGCTCAAATACTACACGTTAAATTTTCCGCAACGGTGAAAATTTTGCCACATTTTTCGTAAATTAGAGGTCGTTTTCTATATTAATGTTTCACTTTTTAATAAAACAAATACCACCATTTTTTTTCATTTATATCAGCCATATATCCAGAGTGTTCAAGATGCAACACAAAGTTATATAAACTCCACCCATAATCCACACCTTCTATAGGAATTAATTCGTACATACAAATTATTAGGAATTACTCAGAACAACATTACTTTTCAGTCAAGGCAACCCTGAGGATTTTTTTTTTTTTTGCCGGTGCTTATGCCCCCTGCGTTAAATACAATGATGTTTTGTGATCCTAAACCCATGGTTTTGTATCTGTATGCTAACAGACTACATGAGGCGACAGTCGAGCAGAATTTTATTTATTTTAGTCACTGGATTTTATTTAAGGGGTGACTATACTGAAGCCCTTGCCTCAGGGAGAGGTATACTCATACATAAACAAATACCAAACAAAAGCTTCAGAGGAGAAAAAGAATGAACTTAACAGGGAATGCAAATAACAGTGCTTAACAGGGATCATTCACGCGCACGTGGACACATTCAGTACTATAGATTACGAGTTTATTTAGTTTTGTAGCAGTTTTCCTAATTTAAACATCGTGTTCCTTATTATATGTACTGCAAAGTGAGATTTAACCTCATGGCAATCAGAAACTAACGTTGCCATGATACCCTGAAATGCATTAAATAGAAGAGTTCTCTATAAAGATGTTAATGCTTTAGGTGAAAGTTAATCATTAATAATAGCATAAGTAGCATTAACAAGTAATCAACACTATTAATTTGTGTTTTTATAACAATAAACCAAACAAACACGTCAAGTACGTTACTCAGTGTTTCTCCTATCAACCAGTAAAGTGAAGCGCACATTGAGCGACATGAACAAACAGATGAAACAATCAATGAATAGCTCGACAAGAATCTGGTAACTTATCAGCATGTAGTAACATGCTTGTAATAACATGCTAACAACACTAACATGTATTTATTTATTTAGGTATTCTTGGACTTTTATTTGGACCTAGTTTGGTAATGGCTTTATAAATCGCATTCTGCGAACATTTAAAAAGCGTTAATTAAAGCACGACTACTTTAACATTGCTTTTAATTTATGCATGCAAATTTTTTTTCGTTTGTAAATGTTGACTAATACAATAAATAACACCAGCTTAATACAAAGCCTTAATGTAAGCGCAGTTGGCAAATTAAATAAATAGATTAAAACAAAAATAAATTCTGTTTTAATTCTCTCCCCGTTTTTCTTACCTAAGTTTTTCTAAATCGTATAATTCTGTCTCAGTTTCTGGAGCACAGTTTGTTCTGGAGCACAAATGTGTGTTTTTCATTTTTTTAAATATCAGAATAAATAAAAATATATAAATGAATAAAACATCAGACATTAACAAGGTGAAATATTACGGTGAGTTTATTAATTTCTAATTAGTTTGCATTAAGAGTGTTTTGCTACTGTCTATTAATCTGACTACATTTTGCAGAATATAGGAAATATGAGTTAACAATAAAAATAAAAAAAATATCGATGGCCGACTTTAGTTAAAATATTGTTTTAAAAATCGTAATGGTAACGATAGCGGAAAAAGAAAACGATGAAAAACCCAAATGCTTTTTTGTAACGTTATCCTCTGTCATTAAATTTTCGTTTCGGTATTTTATATTCATACAAAGGCGAAATAACAAAAAATATATATTTAGTATTTACTTTTTATAGAAAATATTGTATTGTATTGGGTTTTTAAAACTATTATAAACATTCTTAATAAGCGTGTTCACAAAGTTTTCTGAAATTATTTTATGTAATACATTAAAATAAATATGTAAGCTACATATTGTATATAGTTACAGATTTAAAGGAATTTGGGGTAAATAAAGTAATCGATGAACTTGAGGTAAACAGTATTAATTACTTAATATATACTTAAAGTATACTTAAAATAACATAAATGTACGTTTATTTATTGCCTTGTACAATTAAAGACAATTTGTTTCTCCCTATAAAACATCCTGTGTTTAGATGCTTTGGCAACTAAGTTGGAATTTGATTTGTATTATTATTTTTCTTGTTGTATGAGGTTGTCAAAAGTATGGCACCTCTATTGGAATTGTGTAATGTGGAGTGATTTTCTCATGTGACGTCATGGTTTATTGAAGATGTGTTGCTAAAATAAGAGGGGGGAAAGGAAAAAATAAATAAATAATGACTAGGCATAACCATACAAACTTACCACAGATGTTCCAAACAGTGGTTTAGTCAGGGTCACTGTGGTCTGGATAAACCATGAGCTGTCAAGCAGGCCTGTTGAACAATTTGTGCAACACAGATACATGATAATCTCAGATCTGGAGAACAATATCTGATGATGTACAGTTACTGAGAGATGGATAATGTTTGAAATAAAACAAAGACACTGAAAGAAAGACACTGCTTTTTAGTTGACTTTGATCAATGGTGTGCTCTGTGGAGATAACTGAGATGGTTGCCTGGTCAACTGTGAGTCATTTCAGTATGTCCCATAGCTGTGCAATTAGTCATAAAGATCTCTTGCCTTGCTTTTCTAGCAGCTTGAATTACAAACCTATTTTCACAAGAAAGGGCAGGGTTATATTCTCACATAAAACCTGTCAAGCCACTTAGTTCACCCTACAGGATGATTATTCTATCAGCTCTTTACAAAAGCTGTATCTTAAAGAAAAACAGTACACTGTTTTAGTTAAGCATTATGCCAATTTTGTTCGGAAAAAATGTATACCAGAAATGCTCATAAAGGCCTTGGGCAGTAAACTTCAGCCATGTGTGCAATATCTGTATTCTCATGGATTTGTACACCATGTGTGGCCTTCACACACTGATACTGAACTAGATGGCTCTGTCTTGGGACACATTTCTCAGTCAGGCAAACACCTTATTTTTGTGGGATACAGGGTCATCAAAGGGCTACGGTCAGCCACCCATAATGTCTTTAAACACTCTAGTTCTGCATCATAGATGAACTGTTGAACTCTGAATGTGATACTGGATTGCCTTGCAACAGAGTTTTAAAAAAGATAGTTGAGGTCACTCCCATTCCCTTTTGCTGAGAAACAATTTCAGCAAGTTATGTCAAGGGTCTCCAGGGTGGCAAATGCAGGTTGAGCCAGCGGTCAGCCGTACTTACGGGCATGCATATGTTGCCATGAAAAGATGGGGCTCAGCTGCCAGGCAAAAAAGACTTCAGAAGAGGCATCACTCGGCAGACTCGTTCTGCTCAAAACGTAAATAAGATTCAGTGAGAGAGTTGTTCTTGACAGCTGTGAACCAGTGAACCCTAATTCACCCTATGGTCTGGGATGTAGTTAGGATGGCAGTAGGGAGGCTGAAATTAAACTAAATCTTAATTTGCAGGTAAAACCTCTTCATAATTCGTAACAAACCACAGTCATAGCTTCTGTTTAATAAGCATGCGGGATGTACTGCTGAAGCCAAGGCTTACCATTGTTCACCGTACATATCAAAGAGGGGCATAGAAAAACATCCTACAATCTAGCGCTTGTACTTTTAGGGTTCATAGAACTCTAGTACATATAGGCATTAATAATTAGTAGTAGTAAAACAAACCCCAAATTATATCACACGTGAACCCCAAATTATCCTTTGTCAGACCACTAAATAATACTAATAATACCAATCACTACTGAGAGGCATGTGTCTCCTCAAGGGTCCTGAATTCACTGTGATTTACAATAATTAGACATCCCTTTTCCCTCTTTCTGCACATATACTGCAATTAAAAACCACAAGGCACCAATGATACAAAAGCCTACATGTTCTCAATAGGGTGACTCTATTAAGGTATTTTCTTCTCAACATTAATCAAGACATCTTCCACAACTTATCCCCTATTCATTGCACCATCACCCTTTAGAGCTCTCCCAAATCTGCCTTGTCAGTAATTGCCCCTTTTGAATAGCTCTTCTCTGCTTGTCCAACTTGAACACCATTATTCTAATCTTGTGATGTAAAATTACCTATAATTTGCCTTGTGATGCTCTGCTTCATTCAGTAACACGTCGTCTCTTCCCATGGCCCACAAGTGGGTGAATATTTTCAAGAAATCAAGCTGGAGATATATAAAGAGTGGGATATGTAAAGAAGTACGGTAACGCTTTAAAAAAAAATCAAACACAAGTGGAATTTAATTTAATCAAATGCAGATTTACAGCAGCAGGAGTGGAAATGGGTTACTTGGCTTCAGTTCCGTAGTGAGGTAAGACCCTAGATGTCAATTTTACTAAATGTTGTGGTACTGTGATTACAGTATATTGTTGTATTCCATTTTCTCCTCATAAACATATGTAAAATAATTTGTTATAAAAATGTACAAATATTTCAAAATCATTGACTATGATAAGGATGTTTGTATGATAAGAAAGGAAGGTCTTATTATTAGTGTAACTGCCCTATGGAAAATTAAATGTCAAAACATATTTGCAAAGATGCTAGTGACCTACATCTTAGACCACCTCACCTCTGAGAGTTTGTAAAATTAAAATAATATAATAAAATGTATTTAATTGAAAGGATATATGGTTCAGTTTATAGTATGTATGTTAAATTCATAACAATGTTTAATGGGATATACTTTCTCTAAACAACCAAACAGATATTCCTAAGTGAAAACTCTGTGTAAAAATTATAATATTAAGGTTCAGACTGGTGGTGTGTGTTGGTGTTAGCTCAGTGGTGGAGTCCTGACAGAAGTTCTTTGTAATGCGCTTGTTTAGACAAGCTGAATGGACTGTGCTGAGTGAGCCAGGTCAAAGTCAGGTCAAGTGGACCTCACAACAACTAAGGAGTCTCTTATTTACCACGGTTTAATGTGGATGGAAATGTTTAGCAAAATATTTCAAGAACCCAATGCCTTTTTAAAACGTTTTAGAATGTGAAGCAAAAAAAAAAAAAAAAGAGGCCTTTACTTTTTCCACTTTTACTCAATAAAACACGTTGTAAATTAAATTCATATCTAAGATCGAATTTTAAAAACACGTTCTGAAAAATGACAGGTTACATTATCGGCGTGTCTCCGTTTATAAACCGTATTTTTTGTCTGTTTTTCAGACAACATACTTTTGAAACTATAATACACAGACTATAATACTCTCGAAACCATTTTAATGTTTCATACACCACTATAGTGACTTTACACTCGTTAAGTGACTATATTGGCAAAGTTACAAGCACGAAAAGTTGAATCGAGACTGTCGTCGTTTAAAAAGTGTTTTTTAAATAAAATGTCATTTCCAACCAAAACCGCACAAATTCTTTATTAAAAAAATACTTTCGGCAATTTTAGTCGGGCAGTTTAAAAATAACTTGGAATTTTTTTTTTTTATTCAATTTTAAAAATATTTTAAAATGCCACAAATTATTTTTTGCAGGATTTTTTAAAAGCTCTGTTTTACTCCTATAAAATACATGATGCATGCAAACGTCAATTTTGTTTGTCAAATTTATTTAAAACTAATGTAATTCTGCATTTAATTTAATAAGACAACCATCTAAAGCTAGAATATGTGTTATAATTCATGCACCAGTGCTTTAATGTATTGAGACGAATGCATCTCCGTTCACGAAAATTGCTCAGTTAATAACAGGGCTTTGTCTTTATTCGACCACGCATATGCAAACACTGATTACATTAACATCCATTTCTTAACACTTTACAGTAATTTCCGCAATTTAAACAATATACAAAACATGCTTAAAATAAAATTAACGCTTTATGAAAAACTTCTTGAGGAAGCTGCATTGGTTGATGAAGGATACAGTCCTTCATAATTGTAATATTATTGTCAACTTACAGTATAATTATGGATACGTTATAAGTTGTGCCAGTTGTTAGTTGTCAACAAGCTGAGCATCTTACCCCATTATTACTGAATGCTGTTGTGTTTGTGCGTGCTATGTCCCTTTCAAGTTTAAAATAAACATACATAAACTTGCATTATGTTCGATTACACAACCGACATGAAAATTTCAATACAACAGTCTGCTTGTGTTTTATTCCTGAATCGTGCCGAACTCAAATGAATAAACATGAAAAAACTAACGTAAATGGACATGAATGAATAAACATAAAGGCTTATGCAGTTTTATTTTTCTAATATACGTAAGGGTGGGTAAGATGTAAGGGTGGGTAAGATGTAAGGGTGGGTAAGATGTAAGGGTGGGGAAGAGGGACGGGTGGGTAAGGGGGGGG